>QGOH01009349.1:0-10493 GCA_003313155.1 Boletus sp. MG95 | reverse complement strand
GAGTTGCTTAGGAGTTCCGACCTTAACAAACACCCCCTTCATGTGGGAATCAAAGCAGCAAGCGGCGTTTGATATGCTGAAGTCCAAGTTCAAGTCCACCCCCCTCCTTGCATACCCAGATCGAAGGAAGGAGATGTGTGTGGAGACAGATGCTTCGGATATCGCAACAGGAGCTGTACTCTCGGTTCATTGCGACGACAATCTCTGGCACCCCTGCGCCTTTATCTCCCACTCCTTCGACAGTGCTGAGTGCAACTATCCTATTTACGACAAAGAACTGCTTGCAGTCATCCGCGCCTTGGACGAATGGCGCCATTATCTTATTGGTCGGGAAAGATTCGAGATCTGGACCGATCACAAGAATTTGGAGTATTGGAAGAAGCTGCAAACCTTATCTGGTTGGCAGGCACACTGGCACACGCTTCTCCAGGAGTTCAATTATGTTATGGTCTACAAGCCTGGCTCGAGTAATGGACATGCTGATGTGCTCTCTTGCTGGCCCGACCATGGTGATGCAGCTCCTGGCCATAACCAGGATATTACAGTACTTCCAAAGGACATTTTTATTAATAATGTTTCTCTTTCTTCTTCCTTTTATGATAAATTATGTGAAGCGTCCCTTAAAGAGGGAGTAAACACTATTAACGATTTTGTGTTTGATAACATGAACAATATTTTCAAAAACAACAAAAACAAAGTTTTCATTCCTTCTACCTTATGACTCGAGTTACTTAATATCTGTCATGATTCTCCACTAGCAGGCCACTCTGGTCACACTAGAACCGCCCATTTACTTATGCGTCATTTCTTGTGGCCTGGTGTCACGAAGGACATTAAAGATTACATAGATTGCTGTCAGGTGTGCACCCTCATGAAGGGAAGGTCAAAGCCACCGGCAGGAAAACTCCTCCCGCTTCCCATGCCACAGCACCCATGGGAAGACATTAGTGTAGACTTTATCACGGGCTTGCCCGTTTCCAATAAGTTTACGGCCATTTGCGTCGTGGTAGACCGATTCTCCAAGGAAGTTGTATTTATTCCCACTTACGATACCGTTTCTTCTTTGGACCTTGCTTCTATATTTAGAGATAACATTTGGTGTGTACACGGGCTCCCATCTTCAGTCGTTTTGGACTGCAGACTGCAGTTTGTCTTGGAGTTTACCATGCAGCTTTGCAAGTTGCTTGGAATTTCCCAAAAGGTGTCAACCACCTACCATCCCCAAACCAACGGCCAAACAGAACGTGTTAACCGTGATCTTGAACAATATCTCCGCACCTACATCACCAAATGGCAAGGAGACTGGTCCAATTGGTTAAAAATGGCGCAATTCCAGCACAACAACTCCCTATCATCCGCCACAGGCACCGTACCTTTCGCTATCACACGCAACTATTACCCCCGTCTAGGTTTTGAAGGACATGCCAAGGAGTTGTCAGGATTCACACGGGATCTGGGAAAATCCCACAAAGAAGTAGAAGAAGCATTGAACACTACCCGAGAAAGAATGAAGCGCTTGGCCAAATCATTCTGGTCCAACACACCAGAGTACATCATTGGCCAGCAAGTCTGGCTTTCCACGGACAAGTTAAAGCTTCCTTACATGGCCAAGAAGCTCACCCAAAAGTGGATTGGCCCATATCGCATTCTCCGGGTTCTGCTGAATGCCGTCAAGCTAAAGTTACCCAAGGCGATTCGGATCCACCCGACTGTCAACATCTCACGTGTTAAGCCCTACCATGAGACCCTCCCTGGGCAGCAGGTTCTTCGCCCAGATGCTATTGAAGTTGACAAAGAAGGGTATGAGCAGTATGAGGTCGACTATGTCGCCGCATCTCGCCTGTCCAAAGGGAAGATTCAGTACCTAGTCCATTGGAAAGGCTATGACAAAACTGATTGCACGTGGGAACCGCGTGAAAATCTCAACAATGTGCCGGACGCTATTGCCAAGTTTCACGCTGCCAATCCATCGGTACCTCGTCAACTCCGCGGACTTTCTCTGGGAGAATTCTCTTCTTTATTTATGCCATACGAAAACTATACCGAGACTAATTCGTTGTCCGCGACTTGTCTGGAATATGAGTCCTAAAGAGGGAGTAGTATTATGATATGTACAATATTTTCAAACTTTTACGATATGCCTTAATACTTCTTTCTCTTTCTTTTTCTTTGACTAGTCACGTGACCAGTGCACGTGACCATGGGGATTGTCACATGACCAGAGCCCAGACTCTATGACATCATGCCTCATGTTATTCATTTCCGTCGACCCTGAGAAATGTTCCTTTAATTACCACTTCTATCTCATGGGTTCCTTCTTCCATTTATCCTCGTATAGTAGTTTCTCTCGCGCACTGCTTGGTCTGTGCGCAGAGTCCACATGTATATAAGGCAGACCATCTGGGGCTTAAGTCCCCAGTCGAATCCATTTGTCCTTACGGCTATTCAGCGGGGATTAAGGTTTCAGGCTCGCTTCACTTCATTTGTGCTTGCCAGCATTAGTGTGCACTGCAATTGGAGTTGTCCAGCCAGTGAACAATCACATTCCACAGCCTTTGGCTTGAGTTTGCAACAGCTTCAGCTCAACTGCGTTACTTCCGACGAGTTTGGTAATGGCGAATGGACCTAGCCATCGCTCACTCAGTTTTTTGGATTCGCGCTGTAGGCAAAGATTATCTGTGGCTAACCAAACCTTATCTCCAACAGCATAAGTGGGGGCATCAGATTGGTGTTTGTCGGCCTGGACCTTCATTCGGCCCTGAGCTTGTAATAAATTACATTCAACATTGTCAAGTGTTTTTGACATCTTATCAGCTAATTCATCGGTAGCTGGTGTCTTCAAGCTGTGTTGCTCAATACCCATTCTAGGGGCATATGACCGTGTGACGTCAAAGGGGGCTTTCTGCGTCGAAGCTTGCTTCTTCGCATTGTATAAAAACTGGGCAAGGGGTAACCAATCAGCCCATTCATCTTGTTTTTCTGCGATGAAGATCTGGAGATACTGCTGGAGATCCTGGTTCATGCGCTCCATTTGACCATCTGTCTGCGGATGATGCACAGTAGATAATTTAGGGGTAATTCCGAGTCTGGCACAGAGGTCCTTCATGACTTGTGATGCAAACTGCAGTCCTTGATCCGACACGATGCTTCTCGGAAGCCCGTGATTCTTCCAAACATTGAATAAATATAACTTCATGGTTTCAAGCACGGTAACAGTTTTATTGCAAGGGATGAATTCGACTTCTTTGGAGAACCAGTCCACCACAACGAGGATGGAGTTGAATCTGTTGGATAGGGGCAGATCTGTGGTGAAATCTGCTGATACGTCTACCCATGGCATATCCAGTATGTCCAATGGGTGCAACTTTCCAAAAGGGGCTATATTACTCCCCTTAAAACATTGGCATCATTCGCAATGTGAAACATAATCTTTAACGAGTGTGGCCATCCCGGGCCAGAAGTAACTGCACTGCAGCAACTCCAATGTCTTCTCTGTTCCTGGGTGACCAGCGACCGGGGTATCGTGATGTAATCTTATCACGTCCATTCTTAGATCCGTGTCGTCAGGGACATACATCTTCCCATTTCTGGTAATGACGTCTTCTGAGTTGAAACCGGTGGATAGTTCTTTACCCAACCGATTGACTTCCAATTCCTTCATCAATAAGATAGATTTCTTTATTTTTTGTTTGATTTGTTCACCTTCATCACAAACTAAAACTGTTTGTCTAATCTGCTCTGGCAGTATTACTAATATGGCCTTGTTGTCATCTTCAACACCCTGCGTGTGATCTTCTCGCCTAGATAGGGCGTTGGCCTTTCCCATGGTGGAACCAGCCTTATGTAACCATTTTAAATTAAAGCGACTTAGATACTGGGCCCATCACGCTTGGCGACAATTGAGATCTTGTCTGGTCATGAATCATTGGAGGTTCTGGTGGTCGTTCCAGACTTTGAACTCATACTTGGCTCCTTCTAAATAATGATGCCAGATTTCCAATGAGTGGATCATGCTTAACATTTCTTTGTCCGTGATTGGGTAGTTCCATTCTTCCAGACTCATGGAATGGCTGGAGAAGGCGACAGGGTGCCATTTGTCATCCTTCAGAATAGATAGTATTGCGCCCATTGCGTAATTGGACGCATCACATTCCAACCAAAATTGGCAATCATTGTCTGGGAATGTGTCATATACCATTCCTCCGACCTCCTCCGACCTCCTCCGCTCGTCCTCCGGCATGTCCTCTCCCAGAACCCCAACTCCGACTCTCGGACTTCCGTCTCTGTATTTAGCCTTCCCCATATGTACTAGTTCTGCTATGTAGATACATCCGATCCTGTGCTTCGCTTAGGAACACAGCTCTGGCTTCACTCCCCCTCCGATTTCTGTCTTACTGATACACTTACCAATCCGCTCCACTCTGATTATCAATACCATAGTATTCTGTAGTATATAAAGACCTCCGACAACTCCTGTATCTATTTAGTTCTGATATCGATTTAGACTTGGACTCCACTCTTCCGAGCAACTCCTCTGTAACTCCTTCGCTCCAAAATACGAGACAACCGATGATCAACAAGGGCGCACCACATAAGGTGAAGCCGAACGTCTCAAACCCTCCGAACTCCGTTTCATTGGAGTTATCCCTCAGAGTTCCGGCTTGGTCTTAACAGAATGCCAAAACGGGGACCGTGGTAAATTTTTCCTTAAGTGTGTCAAACACGTTCTGCTGTGCCTCTTCCCATGTGAAGGGGGTTTCCTTTTTGGTTAAATCATTCAGGGGTCTCATGACTTGCATGTAGTTGTTATGATATACACTATATTTTCAAACTTTCGCTACGTCCTTACACTTTTATAGTTCGCCCCTTTTCTTTTACCAGTCACGTGACTAGTGCATGTGATCGTGGGAATGTTACATGATTAGGGTCTAGGCTCTATGATGTCATACCACATTTTATTCATTTCCGTCGACCCTGAGACATGTTGCCTTTAATTACTGCTTTCCTCTCATGGGTCACTTCTTTAGTTTATCCTCTTTTAGTAGTTACTCTCGTGCACTGCTTGGTCCGTGCGCAGTCTCTCCATATATATAAGGTAGACCATCTGGGGCCTAAGTCCCCAGTCGAATCCATTTGTCCTTACGGCCTATTGGCGGGGATTAAGCTTTTGTACTCGCACTCCCTTCACTTGAGATTGCCAGCGGTGGTGTTCGCTGCAAGTGACTTGTTCAGCCAGTGGTTAAATCTTGTTCCATTCCCTTTCTGGGTTGAGTTTGTAACACTTGGATTCGACTGTCATACACTGCCTGGACCGTAGGGCTAAACGGTGTTTCCTCCGGAGCAGTTGCTCGTTATGAAAGTCGCCTTTGGCCATCGTACGAAGCCACTCCTGACTCGTTCGGAAAAACACTGATTCCACGTCTGCATATACAGTCGTCCGCTGTCATAAATACGGATAACGTTGCTTTTGGGCATAGCACACTAGCCCCCTTTCTACCGTGAGGCCGACGGTAGCATACGTTGATACTATGATAGTGTATCCAGGTTCACGTGATTACCTGTGATGTCACGCATGCCGATAAGGTTCTCTTCCCGGTGTGAATCTGTGCCAGTTTTACCTACGATTACGCTATACGATACGGCCAATGAACGGTGCCGAAGAAAACGATTTCGATACTATCTCCGAAGCAAAAAGTACTACCTCCGCAAGAACGTATACTGTGTCCCCAGAGTGTGGTTGGAATATTCCACACAGTAAGGTCACAAGAGCAAGAGCAAAATGGGAACTCACTATGATATCGATGAGCTATTTGTTGCAACTCGGGACAATGAAGTCCGCAGTCACGATTGCTCACTGGCTGGACAACACAATCGCAGTGCACTCTAGCACTGGCAAACACAAGTTAAGTGAGTGTGAGCCTTAAACCTTAATCCCCGCTTATAAGCCGTAAGGACAAGTGGATTAGACTGGGGACTTAGGCCCCAGTGTGTCTACCTTATATATGTACAGGATGCGCGCACAGACCAAGCAGTGCGCGAGAGGAACTACTATGAGAGGAGAAATGAAAGAAGGGACCCGTGAGAGGAAAGCGGTAATTAAAGAAACGAGTCTCAGGGTCAACGGAGATGAATAATGTGAGGCATGACATCATAGGGCTAGACCCTAATCATGTGACTGCTCCCACGGTCACGTGCGTTGATCACGTGACTGGTAAAAAGAGAAACGAAGTGCGAAAGTAAAGAGATGTACAAAAAGTTTGAAAATATAGTATATATCATAACACTATTGCGTCGCATGAAGGATCTGTCCCTTGAGACAGAGAAGAACAGTGTTACCAAGAGGGTCGCGGACCCAGATAAATGGGACGGAGAACGTTCCACCTTCCGACTATGGTTTGTAAAACTCCGACTATGGGTAGAAGCCCAAACTTGGAAATCAGACAAGCTGCGCTGCATCGTGGTGCTATCCAGGTTTGAAAAGAAGGCAGATAGCTTCGCCCAGATATATCTAGAAAAATATTTACGTGAGGAAGAAGACATGCTCGAAGACGCAGACGGAAATACAGTTCACGTCGGCGAGAAGGCTTGGCCACCTTGATTACGTCTCCAGATGGTCATTAAAGAATACTTCCAAATAGATGTCCTCCCTCATGAAAGTTTGCGGAAACTATTGGCCCTCCGGCAGAACGGCAAGGCTGTTGACTTGTTCCTACAGGAATTTGCGATCCTCAAAGATGAAGCTCAAATCGACTTCTCATTCGCAAATGAAATTCTGAAGAAAGCCATTGACTTCAGAATCTACAATTGGGTCAAGTTATCAGGCCATGAATCGGACTCCCACTCCCGTTTGGTGGAAGTCTATAGAGAAATGGGCCGACACTTTGAACAGGTAGTGGTCGAGCGATCTGGCCCATCCCACCCGTCTTTCCAGCGCCCCTCAGGGCAATATACGTCATACCAGCCCCCGTGCGGTGCCCCACCGCAAATATTTACTCCCACCGGTGTCCAACCCAGCAGAGGAGCCCCCATGCAGTTAGACACGCAGTTAACTCGCCCCCCTGACACCCGGACCTGCTACAACTGTAACAAGGTGGGGCATATTTCTAGGTTTTGTCCCAAGCCTAGGAAACCGCGGCAGTATCTGCCACAACAACGCACTCTGTTTATGTGGGACGACACTCCAGTGTACCAGAACAGCTACGTACACCCTGAGACAAATGTGGCTGTCAACGCGCATTATGCGCAAAGGCCGCTGCCGGCCCCTCCGGTTCAACCTGCTCCTGTCCAACAGCGAGCCACGTGGATGACCGAGAAGGCTGAAGCATACTATAAGGATAAATTTGAAGCTGAGGCATGCGCCAAGGCTTCTGGTTCTTTAAAAGGATGAAGTCTGTCGGTGATGAGGGTGCCGATGGACATGGACCTATTTTGAACAATGCTTCCATTTCCCACATTCATACTAGTACCAAGGACACCGCATGTGATACCGAAAAGCTAGTAGATTGTACTGAGTCTGATTTTCCTGTTGCTTCTCTTTCTTCTGTATTATGTAAATAAAAGAAACCACTTCTGAAAGGGCGACTTCTGAATGAAGCGTGGCGCCGGAATTAAAAGATAGCGTGCTTAATTCCCTTGTTAGGCAAGTAAAAAACTCTCCTATTTATAAATCCCTCGAAAACCCCAAAAAATTAACCATCTCTAGCTCCACTCTATCATTCGGTGGCCAGATGTCGCTTGAGGTAAAGTTACATCATCAAGAGAATGGCTGCTGGTGTCACAACTCACTTATGGCCCTTCTCGACTCTGGAGCATCTCATTCTTTCATCGATCAAGATTATGTATTACGGCATGGTATCAAGATGTATCAAATTGCCAAGCCCATAGAAGTAATTAATGCAGATGGCACCACCGGCTCAATCAGTGCCATATCTCAGAAAGTCACATTGATCGCAACTATTGCAGGTCACTCAGAACTCATCAAGGCGTATGTATCTAAATTAGGATCTCACTGCATGATTATAGGCTTCAATTGGTTGTACCACAACACCATCAAATTCAACCGGTGTACCAAGTACTGCCGAGTCATTGGCAGCGGTCCTTATCCGCCTTTACCAGCAGCCGTTCCCTCAGAGATGGGATCGGCAATATCTATTAACGCCATCGAAGAAGGTTTGAAAGAAAAAGTACTGAAGGCCTTCCATGACTATTTAGATGTTTTTTCTGAAAAAGAATCTGAACGGATGCCTGCTCATAAACCCTGGGATCAGGGGATTGATCTTGAAGAGGATTTCGTTCCCAAAAAGGGTAGAGTAATCCCGTTATCAGACAAAGAAATAGATCAAGTTCGCATCTTCGTGGACAAGGAACTCAAGAAAGGATGTATTCGTCCCTCCAAGTCCCCTCAAACTGCGCCGGTTTTCTTCATTCCCAAGAAATATGGGAAGAAAAGACTTGTTATGGACTACTGTTATCTAAACAAGGGTACTATCAAGAACGCGTACCCTCTTCCACTCATTTCTACTCTCATTGATCACCTTAAAGGTGCTGACATGTTCACAGCCCTTGACTTACGTTGGGGTTACAACAACGTTCGCATTAAAGAAGGCCATGAATGGAAAAGAGCGTTCATAACGCCTATCGGAGCTTATGAACCCACGGTGATGTATTTCGGGATGACAAACTCACCGCCTACTTTCCAGCAAATGATGAATGATATATTTAATGATATGTATGCTGTACTGGTAATATATATAGATGACTGTATGATCTTTACCAAGGGAAAGACCAGGGAAGAACACGAGTCGATCATACAGGAAGTTCTTCAGCGCTTGCGTGAGAACGACCTTTATGTGAAGCCAGAAAAGTGTTTCTTCTCTCAGGAAAAGGTTGATTTCCTTGGGATGACAGTATCTAAAGAGGGAGTCGAGATGCAGGAAAAGAAGGTGTCCGGGGTTATGGATTGGCCCGTTCCCACCTGCTTAAAGCAGCTCCAGGGCTTCCTCGGACTTTGCAATTATTATAGGAGATTCATCGAAGGTTTCGCAGAGATCGCATGACCCCTCAACGATCTTACGAAAAAGGATGTCCCTTTCACATGGGACTCAAAGCAGCAAGCAGCATTTGACATGCTAAAGTCCAAGTTCAAGTCCGCCCCCCTCCTCGCTTATCCAGATCGGAGCAAGGAGATGCGCGTGGAAACGGACACCTCGGATATAGCAACTGGAGCTGTGCTCTCAGTTCACTGCGATGATGATGAATGGCGACCTTGTGCTTTCATTTCCCATTCCTTCGACAGCGCTGAGTGCAACTACCCTATTCACGACAAGGAACTGCTTGCAGTTATCCGCGCCCTAGACGAGTGGCACCATTACCTTATTGGTCGAGAAAGATTTGAAATCTGGACCAATCACAAAAACCTTGAATATTGGAAGAAACCGCAAACCTTATCGGGCCAGCAGGTGCACTGGCACGCGCTGCTACAAGAATTCAATTACACAATGGTCTATAAGCCTGGCTCTAGCAACGGACACGCGGATGCGCTCTCCCGACGGCCCGACCATGGTAATGCCACCCCTGGCCATAATCAGGATATCACGGTGCTTCCAAAGGATGTTTTTATTAATACCATTTCGTTATCTTCCTCCTTTTATGAAAATTTATGTACAGAATCCCTTAAAGAGGGAGTACACTCTATCGAAGGTTATGTATTTGATGATACAAACAATATTTTCAAAAATGACAAAAACAAAGTCTTTGTTCCTCCTACCTTACGTCTCGAGCTACTTAATATCTGTCACGATTCTCCAATAGCGGGCCATGGTGGTCACACTAGAACCATGCATTTACTCTCTAGATATTTCTCGTGGCCTGGTGTCATAAAAAACGTTATATGTTACAACCATGGACTATGGCGCTATAACCCCTATCTCTTTCCCATCGTCCCTGCTCCTACATACTCCCTTGTCATCCCTGTTCCCTTCCTCTCCTATCCCCTACTGTGATACACTTCTCGACCTTGCCTAGCCTATGCTCACCTTTCAGCCGACTCCTCTTATCTGTACTATTAGTGCCGGCCTCTTCTTTGGCATCGGTTCACTGGATCGGCACAACCCTTTACCCTTATTTCCCATGACTCGTTGTGACTCGTCATTCCCTGCTAGTTCCATCCAGTACTCTGTGCCCACCGGTTCCAAGGGTTTCTCCCCTTATGGGAGACTCAGGCCTCGTAGCACTCTCTGTAAACGTATATAAGGCCAGGGAGTCGTAGTACTAGCTCCCCAGCTAGTTCTACGCAATATACCGCGTATTTCGTGGTGTTTAGGACCTCTATAAGTCTCCGTATGACTTGGACCGTACGCTCAGAGTTCTTTTGCATTGCACTTCCCTAGTCCTAGCCTAGGAAAGTGGTAGCGTCGTAACAAAAGAACTAGCTCTTCCTACTTTGCAACCGCTGTCAAGCCTTTGCCCAGTATATCGAACCTTCAGGACATCCT
>QGOH01009341.1:0-43631 GCA_003313155.1 Boletus sp. MG95 | reverse complement strand
GGAAGAGGAAGAGGGGGAGGGGGAGTTGGGCTGGTCGTGGTTTCCGTTGGGGGTCGGGGTGTCTGTGGATGGCGGGGATGTGGGTTGGACGGGGTCGAGGTCGAGCTTCTCGGTGACCCAGTCGCCCGAGGGAGACGGGTGTGGGAGATGGGCGGTGCGGGAGTGGCGCTTGGACTAGAGAGAGGGGTGAGGAGGGGCACGACGGGGAGGGAAAGAGCAGCTACGATACCCTGTATGCCTGGTACGGGACGGCGCTGGCGTTGCTCTCCATCTGGTCGTTCCAGTCACTCGGTTGGGCGTGTCTACGAGGGGGAGCAGTGTGATCACGTGATGGGTACATTGCACTCGGAGCCATCATGTTCTATCAGCCCGCAGTGCCCATCGCGACGGCCCAGCCCGTCGCCGCCCTCGCATTCGACCCCGTCTCCGACTCCCTCTGGGCCGGCGACCACTCCGGCACCGTCCTCGCCCTCCACTCCATACACGGCCTCCGCGGCGTCTCCTTCCCCGTCGGCGGCGCACTCCCCGTAAAGCACCTCGCCGTCGCCGACAACCACGTCCGCGCACTCGGCCTCGCTGGCCATGGCGTCGGCGCGTGGGCCAAGGGCGGCATGAACAAGTGGTACTTTCGGTGCGTCACATTCATCCACTCCCGCCCCGCCTCACCCCCGCTACCCAGCGCACCCCCCACCACCGTATCCGCAATCTCCCCCTCCGCCTTCTCCTCAAACATCCTCGCAGCCGCCACCACCGCCCCCGACATCGTCTTGCTCAACGCAATGACTGGCACCGTCCTCCGCCAGGCACCCGTTCCGTCACACGTCACCCATCTCCACTTTTCACATTCCACCCTCCTCTGTGCGTCCGCCGATGGCTACGTACGCACCCACGATCCCCGCACCGCAGCACGCAGAGAGAATCCAGACGGCGCCGTCCTCGCCCATGCCAGCGGTGTACAGGATCTCCAAGCAACTGGAAACTTTTTCTTCACCATCGGCTCCAGTTCAAGGTCCTTTACGTCTCCCCCCCCTATCTCTCTCGCTCACTTCCTCTAGACGCGGTCACGAGTTCCCCGATCCCCTCGTCAAGGTCTACGACTTGCGCAACATGAGACCCCTTCCCCCGATCCCCTTCTCCGACGGTCCTGCCTTTATCAACTTGCTTCCAAAGCATACATCCAGTCTCGTCGTCACCTCTCCTCAAGGCCTTGTTAACGTCGTCGACGTGTCCAACACCAACACCTCCGAGTTTTACCACGTATGTGTCCCATTCTCCCTTCATACCCACTCTCCTCCATCTCATCTCCAAGCTCGACACCACCTCATACATCACATCTACCGCCGTTTCACACAACGGCTCTTACTTGGCCTTTGGCGACGCCGTAGGTACAATCCATCTCCTCACAGCGGCACACGAATCGTCCGAGCCCTTCTTCAACGGTTTTCAAGGCCAGCCAGTCGAGTGGGCAGACGTCCCCGAACCACCCCCTGAAATAGACTGGTCGGATTCCACGTATGTCACCATTCTTGCTTTTCTTTGCATCAACCAACGTACCACGACCAAGTCCTCTCAACTCCATCGGAATGCCATATTATACGACCCCCCTCCTCTCTTCTTGGACACCTCAGTTCCTCTCTTCAACTAACCCTCCCTACCCCCCGCCTGCCAAAATACCACCTCAGATCTTGTCAACGATGAAGATCAATGACAACGTTGCATACGCTGCTCTCCCAAAGGAACTCAGAGGTCGCAGAAACCGCGTCGTCGTCTCGACCACAAAGGATCAAGCCAGGTTCAGAAGTGGCAAAGGAAGACGGGATGACGACGTCAGTCTCCAACGTGCTTCGCAGCGCTGGAACTTATCCATAGCACAGGTCGAGCTGGAGCATCTCACAATCGACGATAGCATTGACGAGGTACCCCGTATGTATCGCAAAGTCGAGATCGAGTACTCCAAATTTGGTGTCGAAGACTTTGATTTCGGGTACATGCTTTGTCCATCCGTTTCTTCTCGCTCTCACTCCCTCCTTCAGGTTCTACAACAAAACAGCATTTAGTGGTCTCGAAACCCACATCCTGAATTCGTACACGAACCCCGTTTTACAAGTGATGCATTACACTCTTCCCATCAGAAAGCTGGCCAGGTCGCATATCACGACTAATTGTCCACGAGAGCACTGTTTACTATGCGAGCTCGGTTTCGTCGTACGCATGCTTGAGGACGCACACGGGACGAACTGTCAATCAAGCAACTTCTGCAAGACAGTCGGCGTTCTCGCTCAAGGTAAGATCCGTTCTCACTCTCCCCTAAATTTAGCGAGTAACGACGTGCGATGAAAACAAGCCCAAAACCAACTTGAATTGATTGATTACGGTCGTGAACCTACCGAGGTTGATTACGCTCACATGATCCAGTCATTCCATCGTTTTCTCATCGACCATCTCAGCTCGGAAGGCAACACTTTCCCTCATAATCCCCTGATATTCCAGCATCCCTCATCGCACACCGCCTCCGCTATCTTCCAGGCTGATACTCACCCTAATATAAACGCGTCCTTCTCACCCGCAGCAGCCCCTGTGACACAATTATTGGGGATCGACGCAAAGAATATTATCGTGTGTCTGAGCTGCAAGGCTGTCAGGGAGAAGGAGAACATGACGCATGTCATTGACATGATTTATCCGCGAAAGGTGTGTCTCTCTTCTCCCCGGGCTACTGTTTACCACCATCAACATCCAGCCGCTTCCGGGTGAACTTCCGCCCCAGGCTTCCTTTGCTGATATTCTCCGCGCGTCCATAATCCGCCAAATGACCCACAAAGCCACCTGTCAGACATGCAAACAGTTCTCTACGTTTTCTTCCCGCCGCTCGATCCCAAGTGCCGATCTCCCACCTATATTGGCGGTCAACGCGAGCGTATATAACGATGACAGTCTGAGGTACTGGGTAGATACGAAAACTGGGAAGTTCTTGACTCCGACGGTGGAGGTAAGAGGAGAGGTGGAGGGAATCGATGATCCTGAGAGCGTGACTTATGAGCTTCGGGTGCGTATGTGTGGTTATTCGTGCATTGAATGTCTATGATTGATCTCTTCGTGTCTAGGCTATTGTATGTCAGATTATGACAAAAGCACAGCATTCACACTTGGTTGCGGTTGTGAAGGGCAAGTCACATTGACTGCTTCCCTCCCTTTTCGCGTCTAATTTCATTCTAGTGCCCGAAGCGGAAAGCCAGCCGCATCTCAAGGGTCCTTGGTTCTTGTTTAATGACTTTGTAGTCTACAACATTTCCGAGGACGAAGCATTGAGTTTCCCGAGTACTTGGAAAGTATGTGCGCACTTTGCGCGTCTCATCTCGCGCTTCTTTACACGGAAAACCAGGTTCCCGCTGTGTTGTATCTCGAACGAGAAGATGTACGCTCTCAACTCGACTTTAGAGATCTCCCTGATGAACTCGACCCCTCGATATTGAGTCGTGATACATCTATATCGGTGTAAGTGCCGACGTCGTCTATCCTATCGTTTCGCTGAATTGTCGATTGGACACGCGATGCAGAAATCGAGACAAGAGCTTGATCAAACACGAATGTCTACGTTTCGAGGAGTTGCCCACACCCGGGACGTTGGTCGCGATCGATGCCGAGTTTGTGTCTATGCAACAGGTGGGTTGCGTTGAAGTCGACTCGTTCATTCTCTCACGCATGTTTTCATCTCATAGGAAGAAACAGAGTTCAGGTCTGACGGTACAAACCGTGTCATTCGCCCTGCTCGCCTCAGTCTTGCACGTGTCTCGGTCTTGCGGGGAGACGGCCCGAAAGAAGGCATTCCATTCATTGACGATCACATTCATACGAGTGAGGTTATCGTCGATTATCTCACCGAGTTCTCGGGCATCAAGTGTATGTCCTTTTTTTGTCTCCCTTCGCATCGCTAACTTGAGCCTCTTGGCACCGCACGTAGTCGGAGACTTGGATCCGCACTTGTCAAGGCACACGTTGACGCCACTGAAGCTTGTGTATAAGAAGCTACGATTGCTCGTCGATCGAGGATGTATATTTATCGGTCACGGACTCTCTAAGGATTTCCGGATCATCAGTCAGTTTCTAACTTGTCTGTGACATTCCAAGGTTCACCCTAGACCACGCGACAGACATTTTCGTCCCGCCCGACCAAGTGATCGATACAGTCGACCTCTACTTCCTCCGTAACCGCCAACGCCGGCTCTCGCTCCGTTTCCTCTCCTGGTTCGTCCTCGGAGAGAACATCCAGATGGAGACACACGACTCGATCGAGGATGCGCGCTCCGCACTGAGGTTGTACAAAGCGTACCACGAATTTGAGGAACGGGGCATCTTTGATGAAAAGTTGGAGGAGCTGTATCGCGCTGGGAAGCAAAACGTGCGCGGTCTTGGCTCACCCAGGTGTTTGGTTGTTCATGTGCTGAACCGACGCGTGGACAGAACTGGAAGCCCCCGCCGACGACGCCGACGGTGATCTCCCGTGCCACGACGACTTCTCCTGCCCACGTTCTCGCCCAACTGGCCTCACTCTCGCCGCCGTCCACGCCGTCCTCTCAGACGCCAGGCACGTCAGGACAGGGACACGCGCCGATGCAGATACAACCACCCAGTGTGTCCCAATTCAACATGCTCGCCGCGGCAGCGGCGGCGAGAAACTTTGCACATCAGGGACAGTTCCAGCCGATGCGCTTCGATGTCAGTGCGCTGAACGCGGCTGCGGCGGGGTATTTTGCATCGCCGGACATGAGTCTGTTTGGTGCTTCGAGTTCGGGCCAGGGTTCAGGCACGGGTCCTGGGAGTGGGAGTGGATGGAACAGGCGATGAGGACCCACCCCATCCCACTGGGACACTTGGAAAAAAAGAAACTGCGAAACAATGGGACGATGCTGTGGAATGGGTTGGATGATAGGATTCACAATGCATTGGGGAACCATTCCGAGTGTATTTTTAACGTCCTTGCTTTTTTTTACTCGTCGACCGTAGCAGCGGCTCATTGGACCTGTATGGTATGTAACTCCTTTTCGTCTGGATGACACAGACAATCTATAAGTACATAACNNNNAAGTATATACGCTACAGAGCACGGTTGGTGTTATCCAGATTTCGACGACGAGGCTGCGACAGGCTTCGTCGAGATGCCGAGTACCGTCCAGTCGATTGCGTCCCTGTCGTTTTCCCGTAACCACTCGTTTGCCCGTTTGAAGTGTCCGTTTCCGAGGAAACCACGATGCGCAGACAGAGGAGACGGATGTGCGGATCTGGGACGGAATAAAAGCCGCGCGTTCAGTTTCCGGAATCAAGGGGAGGCCGCGAGTGAAGGAAGAGGATACATTACCTCAACACCAAGTGTTTCTTCTAACCGACAACCAAAAAAGGTGCATCAGCAAAATTCATCCGATGGTCCCCCCCCCACACACACACGGACGAACGCACGAAAACAAAAACTCAAAACGACGCACCTCATCGATACGTAACCGCTCGCAGGTCTTTTGCGCCGGGAGTCCCCACGCAAAGAACACGACGCCACGGTCGGTCTCGTCGGCGTGCGCCAGGACGGCACCGAGAACGGCGTCTGTGAAGGATTCCCATCCTTTTTTAGCGTGCGAGTTGGCTTGGTGGGCGCGGACGGTGAGGCAGGTGTTGAGCCAGAGGACGCCGGCTTTGGCGAGGGGCGTAAGGTCTCTAGAGTGGTGGGTCGGGGGGGGGTTCGTGTCATGTCGCGTATCGTGTGTCGCATGTCGCAGTCGCAGTTCGGGGGAAAAGAGCATCGAACGTTGTCAGGGGTGTGAGCGACACGAAGAACGAAGGGAAGAGATGACTGACCCTGTTTTTGGAGGGGAAAAGGTAGGGATGTCGCTCGCGAGCTGTTTATAGATGTTCCTGAGCGACCCGGGCAGTTTCGTTGGTGGCAAGACGGAGAATGAGAGTCCTTGCAGAGGGGCAGCGTCAGTGCGTGGAGACGTGGGCTCGAGCTGGCGTGAACTGACCGTGTGCTTGGCCAACGTCGTGGTATGGGTCCTTGACGCGCGATCAGTGGTGAGATTGGAGGGATGAAGGGGAGTCTTGCCTGTCCTATCACGACAGCCTTGACAGCGTCGAGAGGCGTCAATCGTGACCACGAATAGATGTCTTTGGCTGAGACGAATGCACGAGTTTGTAACGCGGACCTGGACCTGAACCACCGAGATGTTTAGGCACTCACCTGGTGGGTATACTTGATGCGACTTGATCTCCAAAATCAAGATATTCTTGAGCTGAGAGGGAAGAAAAGAAAAACGGGTCGGCAGGCGCAACACTCTTGAAGGCGTGTACAGAAAAAGGACGTGAAAGCAAATCCCCCCCGAGATCGCACCTTGCGGAAATACGGCTTGGTAAACTCGGCTTCGAGCGCCGTCCTCCACGAACCGCCCATCGTGTCCCGTTCGAGATTCTCGATGATACCGTCCAAGTCTTCAGTGGCATCACCAGCGCCGGTGGTCGTTACGGCGATCGTCGACCTAAGGGGAGAGGTTTAGTATGGTGTAGGTCAGGCAGGATCACCAGAGGCGTTGACATTGTTGCTTTGATCTCGACCTTGCGCTTCTTAGGCCCGGTGCTGGCATTGGCACTGACTGCGACGCGTTTCCGAGACATGATGGATGTCAGTCTGACTGCTTTCATCAGGTGGTTGTAGTGGAGGGATTAAAGCGGGTTTCAGATAGGGGACTGCCTCTTTTGGTAACGAGCACAATAATATTTATTCTACCTTCTCCTCGCCTTCGCCATCTTCCTCCTGAGGGCCTGCCTCTCCTGCTGGAATCGACCCCGTTTCACTTGACGAACATCGTCCTCTCCCTCCTCCACATCGTCCCGCACCCTCGTCCTAGACCGAGACAATGCATCGGCTTTCTTGCCCTTTTGTCGAAGTTCTTCGTACCCGTCCCCTATGGCACCCGCCCTCGTCCTTCCCACAGAGCGTAACACATCTTCGAATTCATCTTCCAGGCCGCGGCCGCGGCGCCGCCCATGACTGGAACCCGTTCCACCCAGTGCAAGGTCCGCTTCGTCCCGTCTCCGCCTCCGCACGTCCTTCTTTTTCATCATCAACCGCGTGAAGTTCTCCTCCTCAAACTCGGTCATCTGTTGAATCTCGCGTGCGCGATCCGAAGCCAGTGCGGGCATCGAACCCAGGCCAGAGGATGACTCGGTGTGCGGTCGCAACGGATCCTGGTGAAGGAGCGAGGAAAGCGTCTTTGGGACGGGTTGACGTCTGGAGCGTTTATCGCCAGCGTTTTCTGTGTATGGCATTGGCGCTAGTTTTGGGGGCTTGTAAACGCCATCGCGGGTGTCTGCCTCTTCGTTATCGTCCCTGTCCGACGCCGCGTCCGAGGCATGGTTGTCGTTGACCAAGTTTTGAGGGTTGGGTCGGAAGGCCAAGGGGTCTGATATGAACGACAGCGCTGTCGGCAGGCATCGGATGAGAGCAACCGAATACGACTCACCGTCGGCAACGTTTTTGGACGCATCGTCTGCGTCTGCGATGCGAACGAGTTTCTCGATCTGATACCTGATTCTGCTTTCGAGGACTTTAATCTTTTCAAGCACGACACGGCCCTCGATCATCGAATCTACCAGGTCGCCCACACCCGCCCCGCGTGCGTCGCGTTCGGCAGTGCTGAAAGGCAGGGATACAGGAGTTCGGTTTTCCAGCGTGTCGCCCACTGCACGCCGTGCGACGAGGAGAACGAGCGATTGAAGGTAAAACAGCATGAGGTGGTGTTTGACAGACAAGAGCGATATGCCGTCTCTGGTGTCCAGGTCGTCCGCGGAGGACTGCCTGCGAATTATTTTGTCGGGATCCGTCCATGCAGTGGTGTTTAATTGCCTACTTTTGTTTTAGAGATTGGATGAGTTCCCTGGTGGAGGCCATACTCGCACTCATTTCATCCAAGAGAGTAGCGACATTTTGTGGATCAGTCATGATGGTAGATGTATTGGTCTGAGTACTCGTAGAGTGACAGCTATACACGTTTCACTCCGACGACGACCTAGGAGACACAGCCAGTCAGCGGTGGTCCATTAGACTTTTGAGCAGTGCAAATAGAAAAAAAAAATCAGTCAACGGTTTTCTAGGCCGCCACTCTCCTTTGAGAGTGTAGTGCATGGCATCAAACGTGTCAGAGCCCAGTGCGCTTCATCTCACGAAAAAGACAAGTGCGGTGGGGACGTACGTACCTGGTCATGTTGGACGGGAGCAAGAACGTTCAAGTGTGGGCGGTGCAATTCTCACTCTTATTTCAGGCAACTGCTTGTGGTGATGCACATTTGATGCACATCAATATTCTTGTCCTCCCTCGAGGCAGCTTTCCAATATCGTCCTCTCCACGTGTGCCCTCTCTCCCGGGCGCAAGCTCACTCGCTTGCGGCCCTTTTCCAGCGGGTTGATCCCAGCCATCATGAGCAGACCGCTCCCTGCTCCCCCGAAGCGGTATGATCTCGTCGAGAGTTTCGATGCGCTCGCTCTGGCAGGCAAAAAACCCACTGAGAAGAAGCTCCCAGATCCACCTGACCCTATCAGTCAACCAAACCATCAGAGCACCTTTGTTGGCGGTTTCAGTCCCGAGCTGCTGGCGTTGAATGCCGCACTCGACAGCCATCGTCGCCCGCCTCTGGCGCCGCCCCCGTCAGCCTTCAACCAGAATGCCACAACAGCCGCGCAGCCAGAGGCGAAAGCGCCCCCAGTGCCGCCTCTGAAACAGGTTCCCATGCCTATACCTCCGATTGCCAAGCAATCCTTGACATTGCAGTACGCCCTCAAGTCCCTGAGACAGGATACCCCAACGAAACCCACTCTTGCCCCGCCCTTTGTTCGTGTTCTTCCGCGACCACATTCAGATTCTATTGTGTCACCCAGAGCAACATCGAAAACGCCACTGTCTGCTGTGACTGGTCCCTCCCAGCCAACGCTCAACGTGACCCCAAGCAGACCGCGTGCTGCTTCAGTCCCTCCTTCTCCTGCAACGTCTTCTCCTGGAAAGAATACGATACAATGCAATGGTATGACCAAGGCCGGAAAACAGTGTTCCAGACAAGTCAAGCTGCCTGCAACGCATTCCCATCTAGATCCTACCCCTGTTTTATATTGTCATCAACATAAGGAGGCTATGATCACCGCCCAGACTGGTTTCTATGTCCGAAAGGCTGGAAATGTGGACAGATTTGTCGAATTCAGCCGTATGCGAACTTTGGAAAGTCAAGGAGAGAGACGGTCGTCTGATTTCGTTTCGCAGGTTATATACCTAAATACCTGCAGATGGATACCCAATTGGCATTGAGAGTGGAAATGGAAAAGGCAGCGTCTCCCGCTGATGTTCCCGGATACATTTATACATTTGAGATACGAGGTAACGTCGTTTTCTGTTCTTTCACTGCCCCACGAACCCCCATGTTGAACTCTGCAGATCCCAAACGACCGGACGTGATACAGCTCAAAGTCGGTCGTGCCGTCAACCTTATCAAGAGGCTCGATCAATGGGACAAGCAATGCGGTTCCAAGATACAAATTCCGCGCGGGTGGTGGCCAGGCACGGTCGACGACGACGACGGGACAGGCGGGAGCTTGCTCAAGGGCAACATCAAGGCAGGCGATCCCGGCCCTTTTTGCCATCGTGTCGAACGACTCGTCCACATTGAACTGACAGACTTGTCCTTGCATGCACCCTATCTGAATCCAGGCTGGCCAAATAGCACCTCCGATCCTGCCACGAGGTTCCCCAAGAAGAGCACCGCAAAGGAGACTACATGCCTTGATTGTGAGTGTGGTGTGGTGTATTATTTCATCACTAACATCCCCTCTACTTAGGCGGTGTGATCCACAGGGAAATTTTTGCTTTCCCGCGTCCAGAAAGGGGGCGGTACAAAGGAACGGAATGGGATTTGATCATCAAACCTGTGATCGAGAAGTGGGGGAGATTTGTCGAGGAATACTACAGTCGATAAGCCCTGTCGGCGCAACGTCCTCCATTAGTGCCATGCGGCACACCATCACAAATCCGATCTCGAAGGCTGCGAATAGCAACGTGCATGGCCATAACAAACAATATATGACGAAAAGTCGTTAAACCGTGGACTGCGTCAAAAATCGTCCTCATCATCAATGTCCCGCCTTCGTTGATACTGGTAGACGAGACCTCTTTTGTCAGCGTCAAGATGGCACCTAGGGCATTAATCGCATACCTTTATCGTCGTTTTTTTCGTGTTCGTCTTGTTTTGTGCCTCTTCTATCTATACATGTGCGCCGTGAGCGACGAGAGCACCGTGACGGGAAGTGGTTTGGATGAGGGATGAGGGAGATTCGGATTGAGATGGCCTCCTCACCTGCTCCAAAAGCTCAATGAGTTGCTCTTCGCTCACCTTCCCGCGCAGCTGGCCGGACTGAACCATCCGGACGAGGATACCTTCGATCTGCCGCGATCGCTCGGGACTCACGAGCGCGATGCGGGAGACTGAGGCCGCATGGAGCGTGGTGTGCGTGCGTCACCCGTCGTCGTCGTACCCGTTCAGTGTTATTTATTGCGATAAAGAACGTTTTGGGTCAGGAGGTCCATGTCCATCAAGAGGCGTTGGGTCAGCTTGGAGAACGAGATGAGGAGTATATCCTTACGCCGCTCGCGCGCAGCGGTGTCCAGCACGGTAGCCATCATGTCTCTGCGCATGGATTCTTCTGCCTCTCTCCGTGCTTGCTCTTCTGCATTGGGTTGGCCTGCCTGCGGCTGCAGGCCTTGAGGAAGTTGTGGAACACCTTCCATCGTTTTCGACCGGTGATTGTGATGGGCTAGTGTTTGACGAGTGTCACTCGTTCGTGTGGTAAATGATGCTAATACCTTAGTAGTCTACTAAGCTCTACGATACTACAGTAATCTATCAAGCAACAACGGAGTAGTGAATGTGACCCATCCTGACGTCTAAGATTCGCCATCCCAACCTTGCTCCCTTAAAACCCGACCGCCATTCCAACGTGGCGGGCGACTGGATCCAAAGTTAGACCGTCTGTACGACGAGCGTTCATCGGTATCTTGACGGGGTGAGCGTCGGTACCGTCTGAATCCATCATCGGATACGTCGCCTCTCTCTTGCCACGATCCTCTGGAGGTATCTTGACGTAGCGAGCGTCGTGCTTGTCCAAATGCATGATCAGATCGACCGTCTTCTCTCTGCCATGATGGCTTGCGTGTCAGGCTTTGGGAAGAGGAAGACCATTCACCCCTCCCAAACTCATTGCCACTCGTGTTCACCCCATCCAGACCGTGTATACCAAGATTGCGTGCTGTCTTGGGACTGAGTGGCGGTGTCCCAACCTCATCCGCCCATCCGAGCACATCTCGAGCGTACTTGTTTGCTTCATTGACAAATTGCTGCCTTGATCTAAACATCTGCCTGGTATACTGTGCATTGAAACCAAGCCATGCGCTGTACGCCTGAATTTGCAGGGTCCTGTCAAGTTCCGGGCGGGGTAACGAAGGGAGTTGGAATTCTGGGTGAGATTGAATCGGAAGGGCTCGCATGTCCGGGGTTCTAAGGAAGCCAGACTCGTGAGGAGCCAGGATAATCACGCCTTTACCAGATCGGCCAGCGCGAGCTGTGCGGCCAAGGCGGTGGATATATTGCTCGCCAGACGAGGGAAGGCCAACCTGCACGACAAGTGTCACTCTATCAAGAGCATCGATCAGTTGGGGAGTATCTGCCGCGTGTAGAGGCAACTGACCCGGGGAAGTCCATACCTCGCGCAGTGACATCGGACGTCACCAATATCCCTCTTTTTGCCCTTTTAAAATCTTGAGCAACAGCTAAGCGCCTATTTTGAGTCATCCTGCTATGTATCTCATAGACTGGGGGCAACGTTCCAGAGCCCGCATCCTCAAGAAGTTTAGCGGTGGCTGAAGTGCCCCAAGCGGTCGTGCAAAAGACCATTGCCTTTGAGCTATTTCCATGTTCTGCAGCGTCGTCCCGTAAGACGGCAAAAGTGGCTTTTATGGTGTCGCTGATAGGCACAGTGACGCATGTTTGAGGGACTTGATACGAAAAGATCAGTTAAAGTTGAAGAAGGTTACAATGCAGCGCAGTACCATGTTCATGAGTGTTGACTTCGTCTTCCGCTAGAGTGGATACGAACTTGTGGTCGGGGGTCAAGTAGAGCGCGGCTATCTGCATGCAAGAACAAAAATGTCAGTCTGGATTGGTATACACGGGAAGAAATACTTGACTTCTTTAACGTCCCGGCTCAAGGTTGCCGAATAGAGCATGCACTGTCTTGGGTTTTGGTCGCGGTTGGGGAGGTAGTTGAATATCGAGTTCAAAGTATCCTTGAATCCCACGTCCAATAGACGGTCGGCCTCATCCAGCACGATGGTCTGAATGGGACACAACTTTTCAGCCAAATCAGTCGACTGCAAAAGGTCGAGGAGCCGACCAGGTGTTGCAACGAGGATATCACAACGCTGCGTACTCAGCCTTTGCTTTTGCATGCCAATACTGTTTAAAGGGTCTTTGTGTGCAAAGTTTATGCTGCATGAACGCAAAAAGGTACCTAGTACCACCGATGAGAGCTTGCACCCGGAAAGGATGATTTTTCAAGAGGGTATTGGCTTCCTTTTGAATCTGAGGACATAAGAGTGAGCATTTGGAAGCTAGATACAGGGTCTGACACAGACCTGCATGGCTAGCTCTCGCGTCGGAGATAACACAAGGATAGAGACGGCCCTCCCGCGGGGGACAGGTTTCTTGGCGAGTTGTTCGATGGCGGGCAAAAGAAAGGCCATCGTTTTACCTACAATTTATATTTGCACCCACGATCAAACAAACGGACGCGTCACGTACCTGTTCCGGTTTTTGCCTGGACAAGTAGGTCTGCGCCAGAAAGTCCAAGCTGTATGATATGGTGAGCGATGACAAGCACTTATGAAAACTGCGTACCCCAAGCGTTGCCTCTGCATGGATGGGTGAGCACTATCACACGACATTTTTTCTGCGCAAAAGGAAAAGAGGCCTACCTTGGACGTCACTCATGTACCTGGGACGCCGTTAGCACAGCGACAGTCACAGGGCGAATAACGACGGATGGAGCGATGCGTACTCGTGTGGAATTGCCAACTTGGATCTGTTCGATATGGGCGCGTCGGCGAACTTTGTTGACGAAAAGTGTGCTCGGTTGGTGCTTTGGTCGACCGGAGGGTCGTGTGCAGGCATTGGGGGTGCCAACCTCGGCTTCAAGAGGGCGGCAGCGTTGGGTGCGGATGCCAGCGACGTCGCGCGGAATGCCCTGGCGTGTGCATGGAGCGCGACAGGCGACGAGCACGGCCAACGGACAAGCAAACGAGCGAACATGAGTATTAATGGCACAACCAAAAAAAAGGAAAAAAGAGGTTAAATAAAAGTCAAAAAAACTCTTGCCACCGAGGACAAACAGGGGCAAACAGAGGGCAGGTTGGCCTCATTGTGTCGCGTTTGTAGCTTTGACCTCGTTTTCGCATCTTGCCCACTCTCCTCGTCCTCGTCGTCCGTCGCGTCCTCCACTGCACTTGCCGCATACCCCGCAATGTCCTCAACGAGACTACATGGCCATCCATCTCTACCGGCACCCGTCCTACACGCAGGTTTCTCCGCACATCAGTCAAAGTCCCATGTCTTGGCAGGTGTGCAGGACGCGTATTGGAGCGACGACGACACCGTAAGTCATTCGCGTATGTTCGTTCATATTGCAGGCAGTCATCTCGGTCCCTCCCGATCATCGTAGGACGATGCCGAATGTCCCCTTTGTCTCGAGGAGATGGATATTTCAGACCTCAATTTCAAGCCATGTGTCTGTGGTTACCAGGTACGTTTCATTGCGTAACATTTATGAAACCTATGTCCAACTTCTTCACCAGATCTGCCGCTTCTGCTGGCATCACATTAAGCAGAACCTTAACGGTCGCTGCCCCGCTTGTCGAAGAGAGTATACCGACGAAGCTGTCCAATTCAAGGCTATCGCGAGGGAGGAGTATGTTTCTTTTACCTTAATCTCGTCCCCCTGATTCGCTCATCGTGTGCATATTCAGTCACAAGCGCCTCACACAGCAAAAGAAGCAACGCGAGCGCGAACGCAAAGAACTTGAGGCGTTAGGGCGTCGCCACCTTGCCAACGTGCGCGTGGTTCAACGCAACGTTGTGTATGTAGTTGGGATCGGTCCTCGATTTGCCAAGGAGGAGGTAGGCAGATCATTGATTTAGCCAAGCCACATTTAATCAAACTCATTTAGCTTATCCCCACTCTGCGTTCGAATGACTACTTTGGTCAGTATGGCAAGATATCCAAGATCTTGCTGGTCAAGCGTACCCCATCAGGTGGTGGTACTCCCGTTCTTGGCCTTTATATCACCTACCACCGCCGCGAGGATGCAGCTCGGTGTATCTCGACAGTTGATGGTGCCCCTTCCCCAGGCGGAGGTCGCGAGGTCATGCGAGCCAGTTATGGGACGACAAAGTACTGCATGGCGTTCCTCCGCGGAGTTAGCTGCTCAGATCACACTTGCATGAACCTGCATGAATGGGGTGACGAGAAAGATTGTTTCACCAAGGAGGACCTTACTACTTTGTGGGTTTCATTTTTCAATTCACCGCAGTTGTTATTTATTGCTTCTCTTAGGAAGCATACGATCAAAGATACGGAAAGTATTTCGCGCACTGCTAAAGAAGACGATGGTAAGGTGATTTAATCCAATGCGCGTATGGTCTCATATGGTTTACAGGAGCTTTGCCGCGCGCCGCGGCGTGGGGTTGTAAGACAGTTTCACAGCCTCCATCAACCACCGCCGCTTCCCAGTCTTCCATTATAGTCACTCAGCGACCAAACAGACGGGCTGGTCAGCGTCAGTCTCGCAATGTCAGCGCTGCTGTTGACACAAAGTCATCGAGTCGCCCACATCACGATTGGAAGGGTGGATCCATCGCAGGGAGCACAAAAACGCCGTCCGTCACATCATCTTGTTCGCGCCCTCCGACGCCAGCTGCTACTACATTACCTCGGCGACCTGCCACCCCGCTGGAAGTCAAATCATTGCGCACCAAAGAGTCGGGTGTTCCGCAACCATCCATTTCTCCCGCTCCATCTGTGGTAGTGGATTCCGATGCTGGTTCAGGCTCTCAGGATGTTTCCCCAGTTCGTCCACGATCAACTGAATCTGAGCAGTCCACTCCACCTGCCCCCCAGGGCATACCAGATGTGCCTCCTGGCCTTTCTGGACCTCCCGGCCTACCTCCGCCTTCTCGCAAGATGGATCTTCTTACTCCCCAAGGAATCCATCCGTCACAGTCTACTTACCAAATATCCACTGCCGCCCAGGCCCTTCTTGACGATGTGAAGTCTCGACGTGAAAATGCACCCTCCGTCTCGAGTATCAACATCTTCCCAGATCTCGATCGGACACTTAGGATGGTATCAGGAGAGGACAAAGAATTTGGCGGGTTCAGTTTCAACCTGGATCCCAAACTTGCCGGAGACAACCTTAACGTGGATGCTGCACTCCCCGATCTCGAGGCAGAAGCCAACACACCTCTGACAGGCGGATTCATGAACATTTTCCCTGCCCTACGCCCACCACAGCCACCAGTGCAAGTGCATCACCCACGAGCGTTCATGGCACCACCTCAGCTTACATACCCACACAACCCCAATCGGTCGATGTATGATTCTCTTTCCCTGCACGGTACACCTGTAGAGCGCCAGTCAGCGGGAGGATCTAGCTATGTCGGCTCCTTTAATCCGTTTGGGGAGGCCAGCGAGGATCCAATTGTACCACCTCAAGGAGTTTCGTCTACTTCCAGGAAGTCTCCATTCGCCGAAGAGGAAAGGAAAGTGTCAAGGTTTGGATTCGCGCGAGGTCGCCAAGGGTCCACTGCTGCGTCATCCCCTGTCAACCCCGCCTCTCCGGTTAGCGCAAGCGATAGCCACCACTCTTTCTTCTCTAATGAGACCACATCATCCGTCCAACCTCTTTGGAATTTACCCCCACACATTGAGCATGGGTATACGACCTCATTGCTAGCACAGCATACACCCGCAACACAGACCCATTCACAGCCACAACCACAACAGCAGCAACATACGCGCTTCCAGCCCTTCGACCATAATATTGTTAGCGAGGCGCAGCTTCGCGAGTTTATCCAGTCCAGTCGTGAGCGAGCTAGTGTAATGCCCAACGGACCCCCTGGTAGGAGACTTCTCCTTGTATGAGGTGTCACAGCAAACATTGACGGTTTCTTCTTTTGTATTGTTACCTTTGCAATTTTAACTCATGTTCCCTATTCTTGTTTGACTCTCTTTCCCGATCTTCTTTCCCTTGTTACGGTATAGATCAGCAACAACATTATCCGTTTGTTCAGAACCAACCATTCAACGATCCAGCGATTATGTCTGCCCGATTTGCGTCACCCGTGTTCCCTTCAGTGGTCCCCCCAAACCCCAATACGGCCTATTCCTCAGCTCCCTCCGCTGTTGGTATGAACTATGCACCACCCCACATGGCCATTGGACCCCCTCCCGGATTGGCTTATCCACAGGGTCTTCCCGCTAATCATGGTGGAAACATTACCGGCGCTGAACCGCAGGCAGATCCCTTGAAGGTTCAACAGCCCCTTTTTAATAGTGAGTGTCTCTCCTTTGCTAGGGGAGGGAGTCCCAGGTCAGAGTACCGAGCGCCGTGCTTTCAGTGCGGAAATATTATCAACGACCATGATTGTTGAATGAATGCGTCGCTATTGATCCCTTCCCTCTTTCCTCGTCATCACCCACTCGTGCCGCCATGAATTCGTGAAGCTGCAGGTGACATACCAGTATTTATTCATGGTGATGACGCCGGCCATTCACAATCCGTCCCAAACTTATATCCACATCCATTGTTACTCATACCCATTCCATCTACTCCTTCATGCTTACCATTCTTAAACCCTCCCCACTTTCATCCTCCTTTTCTTTGGCCCATTCCTGATTCCGGTATAATGATACTGACGAGTCTTTCTTTGCTACGTTCGTTTTCTTCATGCATTCCCAGTCGCGGCTTCTATTCCGCCCTCCCCGTTGCCTACCCTATCATCTGCGGAATTTCCAGCCCTTGGTACGGTGGCGGACAATTCCTTGACCGCGCCGACCTCGTCCGAGGCGCAAGTGCCGACTGTCGATGTATCAAAATCGGAGGATGCAAGTAAGGAGCAAGCAAAAATTGAACGCGAGGCTGCCAAGAAAGCTGCTGCTGCTGAACGTGCGCTCGAGCGACAGAAAGTGGCACAGGAGAAGGCCGCCGCACGCATCGCTGAGAAGGCGCGTCTTGCCCAGGAGAAGGTAGCGGAGCAGGAAAGGCTAGCTGCGATAAGGGAGGTAAAAGAAAGGGCGGAGCAGGGGGAAAGGGAAAGGGCTGAGCAAGAGAAGCGAGAGAAGGAGAGGGCTGCTCAACAGAAAGTTGCACAAGCTGAGAGGGACAAGATCGCGAAAGCACAACAGGAAAAACGTGCAGGAGCTGAGAAGGAGGAGAGGACGAGGGGGCAGGGGAAAGCGAGTGGAAGTTCTAAGGCTTCTACGGCGCCGAAAAAGAGCAGCATCGAAAAACAAACGCCTGCTCCTCCCAAGGCCCCCGAGCCAGTTGTCCAGGCTCCCATCCGTTCAAAGCTACCGAAAAAGAACAAACCGATTGCTCGTCCCATCAAGATTCCAAAGGATAGTGAAGTCGCCACCGACGAGATGTCGGCTGCGATATCCGTCTCCGCTTCAGATGTACCTATTGGCAAGATTAGCGAGGTCGTATCACCGAGCCCAAGCGTGTCCCGGGCACAGTCCGTCGATCGAACGTCCCCCACTGAGCGAACATCGCTTGCGGATGCTTTGGATGAACTCGACGTCAGATACCCATCTATGGATCTTCCTAACCACCCATTCTTTGACATGCAAAAGATCAATCCCGCTGCAAAGATGCCATTGGAGTATGGTCCTTTGGTCCATGCTCTATCAGCCCTCTCGGTCGGTGGTGGCTCGTTCGCCACCAATATGCCTTCTGGTTCCATCGACAATGCGGTATCTTCCTTCCAACAACTTCTAGAGACATTGACTCAGACAATTTCTGATCTATTGCGACTTCTTCCCCGCACTACATGGGATGACAGCTCGTCCTTTGATGGTGTCCTCAGGGATATGCTCAAAGGTGATGACTTCTTGGACGATACAGGTGACGATGCAGCGGGCAAGGAAGACGAAGTCGCCGCGCTAACGCTCGCCCTCGAACGTCGCGCCCGTTGGATGGAAGTCCAACTATCAAAACTGGAGGAACTTCATCGCGACATCAACACAGCTGCTGTCCGTGCTGTCCTTGTGTTTAACGACAGTGGTTGGGATCGTCATGCGTTCATGCCCAGCGTCGGAAACACTCTGAAGAGGTTCGATAGTATCGGTATGGTCGAGATGGATGATAAGCTGAGGCCGATGACTGCGGAGGAGCTTGAGAAGAAGCTTGTGGTTGCAAAGGAGGCGGCCGTTTTTGCTGAGACGGAGCTGAAGGAGGCGATGGAGAAGATGCAGGGGGTACGGCCAGTGGACGTGGATGAGTTCTGAGTGGGGTTCGGTACGGTCGAGTCGTACATTTTTCAAAGAAATGCAAGTTCGTGAGGCGTGAACGTTGAACACTGAAAATGGAAGACAGGCCAGTGCTGATATCTTCTTGGGCAGCAACCATGTCATGGCTGGCCAACACGGGTACCAAACTAAGCACGTTAGACTTGTCGCGCTCCTCGTTCTCGTCTGCCTCGCGGCTGGATTCGCTCGGCGGGTCACGCCCTTCCCTCGATCCCCGTCCTCGTCCTCGTCCTCACCCCGCTCGAACTGGTCGACGCGTGACAACCGCGAGGTCGTTCAACCCGACCTGAACCCAGAATCACACATCCCGCCGCGTCTCAATCGCGTACACGGCAGATGGAAGGCAGTCAGAGCCTCCCTGGGTCTTCCGGTCTTCACACCCCGACCCGACTCAGCCTTGGCAGGTCGTTCCGACAAGCGGGCCTCACGCTTCGATCTTGGCGGGAAGCGTCGGGCGGACGAAGCTGCTCGCCGACTTGCTCGATTGCATTTCGCCTACGACACACGGCCCGCTCAGCCTGACGAGACAGAAGCGGTCGCCCCAACCCCCTGGCACGTCACGACGGAAAGAAAGGTTCACCAGCCACCAGATTTCAGCCCTAACCAGTAGATACATACACGCGAGCTAAACGGACCTCCAAATGGATACACGAGAGTGGAAATGCTAGAGTCACGGCATGGAAAATATTAAGCAAGCATTTTACGTAGAGCATGTTCTAGGTCATCGTCTCTATTCATCCATTGGTGCAAGCATGTCGCCTGTTGAGTGTGCCACCCTGCCCTTCTTCCACACGACGAAATCATCTAGCAAGGTAGGCCAGGCCTAGAAAGAGAGGGGCGTTGGGGGAGATCACGAACACTACAGGAAAGACGTACCCCGTCGGCTTCATAGTTGCTGAGTTCCCTATTGATCGTCCGGCAGAATTCATACACCTAAGAGCTCTGATGAGCACCACATCCTCGGAGTTGTATCATTGAAGGATATTCACCATATTCCAAATATCTTTGTTGGCACCTCTATAGGACCTGCTTTCCTGTTAAGGGTCATTACAGTGACTTGAGACAGAGAGCGATACACTCACACTCAAGAACTCGATCAACTCAGTAACGATCGGGTATCGCGGAGCCAGTGATACCGACCATAGCGTCATAGCTGTCTATTCGCGTATGAGGATACGCGAAACACGGCAAGTCTGAAGCTGGTCACCTCTATGTCTAAATTCCTGCTCTGTCTGGGAGCAGGGTCAGTACAAGTAGCAAGATGGTACTAGACACTGACGGTGGCTTAGAAAGCGTGAAACAAAATTGATATAGCTCTGAGAAAGCAGCGTTGCGGTTCCACGCATACTGCCAATAGCGCGCTCTGTTGTAGGGTTCCTGAGAGTTAATTCCATCCCGTTTCTTGACAGAAGATAACGAAGGAACTGGTGTTATCGGTTCCTTGTCATGAATAACCAGGTCATCCAGCTCCTTCAATGCCATTGCCAAGACCGGTAAAGACGAAATTCTTAAGTCCACGATCAGTTAACCTCGCCAAAGTGGAGTAGTAATCATGCGCATACCGCAGAGCCTCAGTTCCCTGGAGCCATTCTGAACGACTGAGTTTTGCCATTTCCTTGGCCTTGAATTGCCACGCCAGGATGAGGGACTGGGCACCTTCCAGTGGTATACCAGCCTCCGTGCATAACTTTTCCACACCTCCTGGCCCTATTACATCAGGGTCGTCATCATCTGCAAAGATCTTGAAGAGCGCTTGTGCTCGCTGTGGCGTATACTCAATCCTCGGCTGGTTGGTGGAACAAGTGTCAATGGAAGAGCACTTTTGTACACGCGAAAAAGACCCACGAGAGTTTGCTTGGGCATATCTGACTCATCACTAAGTGCGAGTTTGTTAGAAACACAGCACAAGAAGGACGAGAGGCGCATGCGGGGAGGTAACCAGGCGATATTTGAACCCGATCACCCCGATTGACGTAGTAGATATAAAGGTGACCCAGGCGTGGTGGAAGGGATTTAGATGGACCAAAGGTTGACTTACTCGCTCTGCTGTTGGCTCGTGGAGGAGTCGAGGGGTTCCTGTGACGGTGGGCAAGTTGACGATGGAAGTATTTTTAATTAAGCGATCTGGAGGACTTACGTCATCAATTCTAGGCCCACGATGCGAATTTAATTGGCTGTGTCACACGCAAAGACGGGGACCTACCCCAGGACTCGTGGACCGGCCTTTGTCCCTCGAGCCCGATTACTTGTTGCAGCATTCTTCTTGCCCGTTGCTCTCGTCTTCTTGGATGGCGGCTGTGTGCATTCCTTGCTGAATAATGGAGGGTTCCGTAAAGCGGACGAGGCCACTGACCTCTACGGGGTTACTGAGCACACCGCCATGGCAGTAAATTACCTTCACTATACACCACAAGAGAGGCAGAAGAAATCACGCACGACACGCCCGCTTCAGTTACGCCACCCGCACCATTTTTTCCCCAGTCTACAAAGATGGCTAGTCCAGCACTATGCATGACCCTGGGACGCTCAGATCTTACTCGTTCGAGATGATTTCTTGGTCGATCGCGTCGTCGAGCCCATGGCGGCCGTGTCAGCGTCCGCACGTTTACGCTGCGTGGGCAGTAAGTGCGAATATGACACGGAACACGAGGGAAGTAAGACAAACCTTGGGTGGCATGTTAGATGAAGATATTCCAGCGGTTCAAGCTTGGATACAACTTCCGAAGAGGAGGGGCTCAGCTAATTGACGCGTGCGAGCTATGACGAATAGCATGACAGCACGTGATTCTGTGACACAATGCACCAGCGTGACACGCGTAGATCATCATGTCACGGACATGACTTGTCTCATTTAAGTCATGGATGCCCAAATATTCAACGCAAACCCAACCATATACGTATCACGCAAGTCCGCCAGGAAGTCACGGTTTGAAACCGGTCAGTCTCTCTGGGTGGATGATGACGAGGACAGCAGCAGCAGCACCGATGTTGAACCGATTGACCAGGACGAGATATTCGGTAATCATGCTCAAACTAATCACAGAGAACTACGTCCCTGACTCTTTTCTCAGAACTTATAAGGTCCATTTCTGACCCCGAACATCCGAACAGCTTGGAAGAGCTCCGAGTGGTATCAGCTGAACAAATCGAGGTTCGAGAAAACCACGTCGTCGTCGAGTTCACACCAACCGTGCCACACTGCGGCATGTCGACTCTTATTGGTATAATGACTCTCTCCGGCTCTCGACCAATGCACGCTTATCGCCGCTGTCCCTCAGGGTTGTGTATCCGGGTGAGACTGTTGCGCAGCCTTCCACCAAGGTTTAAACTCGATATCCGGGTAAAGCCTGGTTCCCATCAGAGCGAGCTAGCAGGTACGCTGTTCCGCATAAATAACACAAGTACATATTTGAAACTCATTCTTTATCCAGTGAACAAGCAACTTAATGACAAGGAACGAGTTGCAGCTGCACTTGAGAACCCTACCCTTGTGGGAGCTGTCGAAAAGTGTCTTGAGACTGCAGGGTTATCCAGTGACATATAATGTTACTTACAATTTCTACATACCATCACACTTGTCAATTACGTCGTCGTCCGACAAAAGTCGAGGTTGACGTTGAATCGATTCTAGAGCGGACCCACCAAAATCGATTTCAGAAGATGTACATTGTAATAAATATTTGATTATATACTTTGTGATTCCAAGGTACAAGGGACGAAATATTAGTCAAGATAGGACAGACTCAACACTCCAGGTGTGTAACAGGGGTGCCTTGCTGACTGCTATCTTCTGAGTCAATCAGAGCACTGAAATCGACTGTGGTCAGTGCCAGAGTTGTGGCCCTGGCCCTGTCAGGTGTCGTACAGTCGTCGTCCTCAGGGACATCTGAACTCGACGTACTCCGGGAGCAGCGGTAGACAAGGGTCACAACCACGAGAAGATTACAGCTGATAGTTGAAGAAGCTACCTGGGTATATCGCGTAAGATAAGAGTCAACAAAACTCCCCGATGCAGGTCATACCTCGAGGTCGACAGCCACCGCTATGAGGGACAGCAGACTCATAATCTGGCTCACTGCTCGAAATATTGACAGCATCGTCACGATGATGTTTGAAGCAAAGATTGCAATAATCATCGTTCGCTGTTTCGTCGGAAGATTCATCCACCACAGCAATCGCACAGCCAAGGAAATGAGGATCAAATCCGAAATGCAGTCGGCTAAGCACATCCTCAATTTCACGCCTGACGGACAGTGTGCGTACTCACCACACAGCTGGTAAACATATATCCATCCAGGTAACGTAGATCCGGGCTTGGTATAAAAGCCGGTCTCCTTGAGCCAGCTTAGATCTCGAGTAAGCCACCACAGTTTCAACGCCAATAATGTCAGGTATATCAGAGAAAAGAGGACGGCCATCGCGGTCACAATTCGGCGTGTACGCTCTGTTGGATGGACAATGCGAGCTATCGAGAACAATATGCTCATGCGAGCAGCCCTCAAAACAGATGCCTTTAGCGACAAACGAGCGGAGTAGTCGTGTGGCATACCATACTACACCAATCAACGATACGGCATATCCCCAAAGTACGACAACTTTCACCTCCCAGCCTGGTTGTGTGTAGTCAGATGATACCCGACAGTCTCACAGTAATGAGGTCTGGTACGCACCACCTTTCAGGTACATCCACTCGGAGACCAGGAGTACAACAGCACAAATGCATGCAATGAACGCCCACGCGTCCTCCCACCATAAACGTCGAATTTGCAGCCGGAACCACAAGCGAAATAGCGACACCACTATTCCGATAGATTGCAGAACACTGGTCCCGGCTACAAATCAGTCAAACTGTGAAAAGCCGAGAAGAGCGCAGCAAAAACCTCGTATGGCCAGCATCGTGGACTCGGAAAATTGATATGTGGCGCCCATCCTAGTGCTGAGGTTGTAGTTGGACCCAGATTTATAGTCTCGCACTCTCACCCACATACCATATGATGCTGTCATACTCCAACCCTGAAAAACAAAGCGATATGCTATGCGGGGCGAGGCCTCCATGGCAGGCACATATCCATACTAGACAGCGCGGTCTGGCGCAAAGTGAATACCACGATCAGACCGGCTAAGAGCCATTTATCCTTCTCCGTTAGCGACTCCACTATTATTTGTAACATTGATATTACCCACCTAGGAAGCACAGAAAACCGTAGTAGGAACGACCATGGGGAGCAAATGAGGATGTATGGGCGAATTCTCGGGGGATAGCAGATGGCTATCCTTCCTGAGCTTAATCGCGAATATTGCCCTGTTGAAGAACTTGTACCGGGAGCCTCTCGGTGTACTAGAAATGTCCAAGATTGACCGTGACTGAGGCTGGAAATCTGTTATGGACGTGCTTCCAGATCGGCCCATGCATTCCCTGAGTACTTTTTTGTCATGTATAGTGCTAGACTGCTAGTAGTATAGTTACCCCTCGAGTCGTGTCACCTCCCGTTCCTTCCCAATGTTGTGCTTCTCTCTTTCTATCCAATGTGTTTCTGGCATCCTCGCACTGCGGATCCTAACGAGCCTGACAGAATGGGACCAGGACCGAGATTGTGCCAGCACCCAGTTCCTATCAGCCATCCTTACAAGCTTGGGAGATAATGGCAGATGCTTGCATGTGGGGGACTAGAGAAGACTGTTATTCCAAGATGGGAAGGCATGGCACTGACAGGTCCATATTCCATATGTAGAACTTGAAATTGGCGAGCAAATCAGAGCGTGCGAGCACGTTAAACCGGCATAGATAGATATCAAATCCGACTCGACTACTACACCACGATACGTCTCGCTCCGGACAACCTCACGGTTTCTCGTGTTTGCTGCTGCTCTCTGGGTACAACTAGCGAGTGGTCGCCAACTCAATGCCATCAAGCCGCAGCATAGACATACCTTTCCAGGATTGAACAAGTTCAGTGGATCAATCGCCTGTTTCACAGTTTTCATGAGTTCTACCGTGTCCTCCCCAAGTTCCTCGACGAGGTACTCTCTCTTTCCAATCCCGACCCCATGTTCGCCCGTACCTAACGCGTCCGAGATAGTCAATACACTAACTCTCAGAAAACATGTAGATGATAGGACATACATGTTCCGTCCATGGCGATCGCGCGATGGATGAGTCTGTGAACAGCTTCGCTTACGGATTGGAGTTCTCGATCGTCACGAAAGAGGATGAGTCCGTGGAAGTTACCTGACATCCGGCCCATGTGGCCGTGTTAACGTAGGGTTGACTTTTAAAGAGGAACGTACCATCTCCGACGTGTCCGACGATGGTAGACTTAAGCCCAGACTTGGCGAGGTCGTCTTTTGTCTCGTACACGAGCTGAGGAAGCCTGGATACTGGAACGCTACGCCGTTTCGTCAATAATTCGTCTCCTTGTTAGCGGAGAAATTGGAAAAAAAAAAAACATTACCATACGTCCGTCGTCCAACACTTCATCCCGGGATGGGATGCCAAAGTAGATGTGAGGGCATACTTTCTATTCTCCCAGAGATTGTCTGCTTCTTCGTCCGTTGCTGCGAATTCAAACCGGGTGCTGCTGTGCCTCCGAACAATTTGTTGGACAACGCGGGAAGTTTCAGCGATAGACTCCGGGGAACCTTGAAGTTTGAAGAAAAGGGTGTCTTGGACTGGGTAGGGTCTCTCAATTATGCCGGCTGTGTTGATGGCAAACATCACTATGGATCGCACATGTGAGGTGGATGTTTCTCTTAATGGTATGAATACGGACTGTGATCGTCAAGAAGCTCTATACATTCTGGATATATTGTCAACAAGACTGGGTACACGAGATGGACGGATACGAACGTATGTGAGGACCATAAGGTGTATTGAGAATTTCTTGAACGGCGCTAACGGCGTTTCTGACATTCGGAAACTGTGCCATTGCGACTTTCGTCGGAACGCGAGGTACGAGGCGAAGCGTAGCTGTTCCCATTTCAACCAGACGTACAGAAACTGCATAGAAGATCTTACCCTCAGTTATAATGCCCAAAGTACCCTCTGCACCGATGAAAAGCTTGGTAGTGTCAAACCCGGCGGACGACTTGCGAGCCCTTTGACGCGTCTTAATAACCTTACCAGAAGGAAGTACGACCGTCTGGTGGTCGTTTCGGTGTGTAGCTGATTGCATAACAACGCCAAAATTGACACTTACGACGTTTAGGAACCATTCCGCCTTTGCAGTACCATATCTGACGGCGTTCGCTATGGACGGTTAACATCTCATCGATAAGAAGGGTTGAACAGTGGAGACTTACTGCCGGAGCACCCCGTACCGATCATCCCGCCTATCGTCTTCCACGACCATCACGACCAACATTGACTGCCGAAGAAGAAATAACTCACAGCACCTGGACCTGGGTCAAGCTACGTGTATGATACTAAGCACTACCGGTCCGACATTTGGAATTGACTCACAGGAAAGAAAAGAGGTATACCTTTCTCCTTGAGAGCGCGATTGACGTCTTCCCACCGAGCGCCAGCTTGGCACCGAAGGTCACCGTCGGACTCTGTGGAAAGGGGGTACATGGCTCGTTTGTGTCTACGCAAGTCTAACGTACGTACCGTTGATTTCCAAAATTTGGTCCATGGCAGACATATCAATACATATACTTCCCGAGGGATACTAGAGAGACGCGTTTCGTCAAGACATGGGCTATAACGTATTCCTAGCAAGCGCACTCACACCACTGAAATGGCCCTCCAAACTGGTCGCGCCACTATAGGGAACGAGAGGGACCTTGTGCTTGCGGGATATATCGACGACCTTGACGACATCCTCCGTGTTCTTCACCCGGACAACGACAGAGTGAGGTGAGCAGGGATGGTACGAGTTTTCCGATGAGCCGTGAAGCTCGAGGGTGTCTTTGTTCGTTTGCACGCGGTATTCGCCAGGAAGAGCGCGTCGGAGGTCTTCGATGGCTCTTTCGACGTCGTCTGGAGTGCCATACGAGGATGAGAGTAAGATGGGGGTGTCGGCGGAAGACGGCACGACTTGGGAATCGGATGGCGAATCGATGGCTTTGTTCTGGTGGTGAACGTGTCTGGTGGAGTGGTCAGACCCATTATGGGTTGTGTCGTGCGCCGCCCCCAACGTGAGAGGCGTGAACTGGTCGAATGTGGCGTTCCGCAGAGAGTAAAGCCCGAACCCAAGCGTACCGAATGTAAGGAATGCACCTGCAACGAACCTCCTTACATGGATCGCGTCTTCGTGTTGCGCCAGTCTAGGACGAGAACTCGTGTGGTGTCTGACCTGGAGACAGGCCGACGGAAAAAGCAGTCTGCTCGTGCGGAGACGGATTGAGAGATGCATGTCACGGTGGACAACCCTTGCTGGGATCATAGCGCTTGCCAGGCCTACTCGCTCACGGCTCAGGCCCGGGCTCCGGCACCGGGCCGAGGAACTTTTGGCTGAGCAAACTTTTTTCCCTAAAACTTCCATAACGGGAGGGAGAATTTCGTACCAAACTGGGTCGGTTTGAGAGCGGGTTGGTGGACGAGCTGCAGCAACGTCCAGATGTCGCGACAGGGTGGAAAGGTAAAGCCCTTAAAGGTCTGTCTCATTCCACCTCCTCTCATCCTGACCTGACTCGTGTTGCAGGCTCCCAAGAAAGAGAGAAAAGATGACGACGAGGATGACAAGGCCTTCAAGGAGAAGAAGAAAGCCGAGGAGGCTGCTCTGAAGGCCGCAAAGGACAAAGGTACGGACGACCTGGTCACGGAGGTGACTTGACCTACTTACCCTTTCATCGCCGTGGGCCATATCTGTCTCGGGGTTGTTCGGTCATTGATCGGCAATCGAACCACACAGCTATCAAAGGTATGGATACATCTCGTCCCTGTGCCCCCCGCGTCGTTGAGTATCGATTTGCTTATCAGGTAGTGCACCACCTGGCGGTGGAATCAAGAAGTATGTGGAACCTTTGAACCGGTGGTTGGCTGTAGCCGATGTGAATGTACTCTCAGGTCTTCCGGGAAGAAATAAGCAGGTTAGAGTGGGTGGATGTATGATTTTATCCAGACGTGGAGATTTGTTTCTCGTGGCTGTATGCCGTCTTGTTTTGCTCAATCGTACGACGGATCGATCCTTTGTTAGTACCACGATGCGGGGCTGGCGTGTTGAGCTCGATCGCGTTTGGCTTGTACGCCGTCTCTTGCCTGTGCTGCGTGTCCTTGACTTGATCCATGTAGGTGCTCGGTCCATTCCCAGTCCATGCTCGCGAACAGCACTTTCTTTCTCCAGCATACCCCCTCGATCGTGAGTCAGTTCCTTCTCCAGCTGCGCTTGGTTCTTCCTCATCTGTCCGACGCAGTCTCTTTGCCGATCTCGACTACCACACAGTACCCTACATCCCTCACCCACTCTGCTTATGCCTCCTGGTCACAGATAACAGCCGATCCCCATGGTACCATTCACGTATCCCACCCTTCTACTCCCTGGGATCAGATCCGTGCAACAGAAGGTTGGGCGGGTCTTCAACATTCGAATGTGTTGCGGGGTTGGCTATCCGTCTATCCCCCGTCCGACGTCAGTGAAGACGCTTCAGAACCCCTACTCCACACAGAACTTCTCCAGGGGGCCTTTTTTACAATTCTTCCCCCGCCCGATTCCCCGGAAAGAAAGACTTGCGTCCCAGAGTGGCATTTCGGGAATATCTACACGTTGGAGAGGGCTCCTGCCCAGCTAGTTAGGTTACCTGTATCGCCCGCAAGGAATAAGGAGGGGTCGAGATATGAGGTAATTATATGCGCTCCCTATGAGGTCTGTCAATCCTTGTCATCTCTGCCTTCCACAAGGCTCACAGTTTTCAACGATTTGATTGACCATCTATGTAGATACGCCTCTTTGGCGACCCGCATGCATACTCTTCCCCACACCCAATCCTAACACTCAATTTCTCCGTCTCCCTTCAGTTCCCGCTCTCCCCGACGCCTTCGCGAGTGACAGGTGGAATCCAACTCCCCATCGAGGATGCACCACTCCAGCACGTCCTCTCACACTCGATAACCCCTCACATCGTTGATGGCACGCCGTTCGGAGACGCAGTCGGTATCGGGGTTCAGTGTCTCGATTTCGGACGCGGGACCGAGGAAGGGTGGTGGTCAGTCGTCCGTGCGCGCCTTATTCCCACCTCAATACGTCTTCCACCTTCATTGTCCGTTTCACTCCTTGGTGAGGTGCCTGTACGCATCGCGCCAACCCAAACCCGTATCATACCCCTCCGGTTATGTATAGCCTCGCCTGAAAGAATACCGGAGGAAGTCAAGCAACTGGATGTCGAGCTTACATGCGTGCCCTTCACGTCCTTGTGCCAACCAAATACTGAACAAACTCTATCTTACATGCGTAATAGTGCACAACCTATGATCCAGAGTGCATTCGTCTTCCGGACCACTCTCCCACTGACTCATGTTCCACTTTGGACACAAAAGAAACACGTTCCTATCCAAGCTTCCTATTTCTTTGCAAAGTCGATGCCCACTGTGATTCTAGTGAAGCCCCCAAAGGAGGCCTTCGGTGACTTCCAGACTATCCTGGGACAACACGACAAGGTTGACACTAGCAAGTGCAGAGGCAACGAGCCGATACTTGCGCTTCGTAAGTCCGAGGCTCCACTCGATACCGTGATATACGCACGTGGTTTGAAGCTTGTCTAACGGACCAAAGATGGCGCTGGTGTAGACATCCTCAACCAGTCGTTCTGGGCTGATTCGCTTTTACAACAAACGTATGCGTGGGTCGTGATGCCACGGGGACGGACCGCTTGGGTGAGCTTGCGCTTCCTTCTCTTCGCACCCTTAATCCAAACTTTTACTCATCCCTGTCTCTCTATTGGCAGGGACTCGATTGGCACGGCCCATCAACGGCCGACGCATTCGCAGCTGTCTCTGCCCTCTCGCGCATTCTATCCAGCTCCAGCTCCGGAAGATGGACCAAGTGGTGCTTTGATGCCGATACCCGCGTTATCCTCATGGGCCACTCGAATGGTGGACAAGGCGCATGGTACATGGCGAGTAGATGGCCCGATCGTGTATGCGCCGGTGAGTCCCTTCACCCTCTTTCACGCCCTTGAAGGGTCCACGAATCTTGTCTTACGTCCCCTCCATGTTCTAGTCGTTCCGGCAGCTGGATACATCAAATCACAAGCCTACGTCTCGTGGTGTATGAGTCGTTTTGCACACTTTGTTGATCCAGCGTTGCGTGCTGTCCTCGATAGTTCACTCACGCCGGACGACAATGATTTGTTTTTGGGGAATCTGGTAGGCAAGCCTGTGCTGGCCTTGCACGGGTGAGTCGTCCGAATGCTCAAAAGTAGAATGGGACACGGGACACTCGACACGTGTCGTGTCTAATTCATCTTTGAATTTCCGAGTGACTCGAGCTAGGTTAACTGACGATGTTCATCGACTGCAGAGGTGCAGACGACAACGTCCCGCCGTGGCATACGCGTGAGCAAGTTGGGATACTGAAGACCTGGGATCCCAGCGCGGATGTGACGTGCGTGCATCTACCCTATGACTCTCGCTTAAATTCCGTTGCGAGAAATTCCTTTTCCCCGGCTTTCCTGACACTGTTTGATTCACGAACAGGTATCACGAAGATCCCGGACGGCCTCATTGGTACTTTGATATCTTGTTTAATGAGCGCGTACAGGCGTTTCTAGATCGGGTGTACTTTTCTTCGTCAGCGCCGCGCTCGGTAGGGAAGGCACCACACACCCATATGCTTACGAAGCAGGAGCGCAAGACAACCAGTTTCGCGCTTACGGTTGCAATCCCGGGTGAGACCGGATCACTGAACGGATGGCAGATCCACGCACTGACGATTCCTGGATTGTGAGTACTACATACCCTCGTGTGCAATCGACTGTTCCCGTCGACGCGGATATCTAGGCTTGGCCGGCTCCGAGTGACGATGACCTCCGGCGGACACGTTTCGATACGGACGACGAATGTTTTAGTGTTCTCGCTCGACGCGGACGTCTGGGCTGCTACTTGGGATGACATCAAGAAAGCGACGATACTTGCGGTCGATGGCGACGATATTCCGGTCGATTTCAACGACCCAGATGATACGATGTGGTTCGTGAGGGACGCCAACACCGCAGGCCTCCACAACAACTCACCTTGGAAGGTATGGAGCTTTGAACCCCACTTGCATTGAACTGCACGGTTCGCCTACAGATCCTCCCACGTACCGACTCGTCAACGACTACAACACATCGCTTCCGCGCTCCGCCCCAGCGCCTCCAATCCATTCTCTCCACAAACGCCCCACTCACCTTGCTCGTCCCGTCCCTCATGCCCTCCGCAGAGCTCTCCGCAGCTCTCCGCATCGCACACACCCTCCAGCTGTTCCACGCGCTCGATGCCCAGATTGTCAGCGTCTCCGAGGTGGAGACGACACACGCGCCAATCGGTATCCACGAGGGAAACCTGGTCGTCATCGGGTGCGCCGAGACACCGCTCATTCGACGCTGGCTCGAACGTGCAGGGGGAACCTGGACGTACGTCGACGGGGCGTGGCGTCTCGGCGCGACACGCTTCGAGCGGCCGTCTTCGGGTGAGGTGTTTTTTTCTTTCTTGTCAAGCCTCCACCTTACAGCCATGCCTTAACTTCGCCGATTATTACCATGTACCGTTTCCCGCACCCCTTCGACCCGATCCCGACCCCACTTGACCCGCGGGCCAGCGATCCTGTTTTGCCAAACACACCCCTATGACGGCGAAAGCGCCGCGCTCTTCCTCCAATCGACAGACACATCTGGCCTCGAACGTGCCGTTCGGCTCTTCCCCGCCCGCACCGGCGTGCTCTCACCTGACTGGCTCGTCGTCGACGGTCGTGCGGATACGATCGGCGCCGCAGGTGTACAAGGTGCAGGGTACGTTTCTTTTCTTTTCCTTTTGTTTCGTCTCTTTCCTTTCCCTTTCACCCATCTTTTCGGAAGGGGGGGAAGTAATTTAAGTTTTTTTTTGCTTCACTAGCGTCTACGGCTGGATACCCTCCGACGCGCACGATCAGTGCACCACAGGTAAATGGATCTGGAACGAACGCATGTCATGGCTCGATTAGCAATATGACGCCCATACAACGCCATAAGTGTATAGATAGAATTCGTCTGTACATCGTACGGTAAGGATCGTGACAAGATAGAATTTCTGGAAGCGCGAAGCGGACAAGGTCCCATATAAACAATCAAGAGGTGAGGCGTTCAATAATCACAAGGGGGACCAGAGTGTTATACGCGACGCAGAAATAGTAATCACCAGACCGTGCTGGGGAGCGTACATGCAGAGGAAGCATGCCCGATATATAATCAAAGTTCACGTGTTACACCTTGTTCAACACTTGAATGGGTGGAAACTTGTTACAATACAGTGAGTTGCGGGTAGAGGAAGAGACGAGGCAAGAAGGAAAAGGAGAGTGAAAAGAAAGGAGCCGAAGAGAGGAGAACCCAAAGAGAAAGAGATATGTGCGACAGATAGCAGCGACAAAAGACAAAGCGAGTCTAGGACTGATAGATGGACCTCGCGACCTGGCTAAGACTTCAGCGACCCCGAATGGGATCAGACACGAGAGCACTCACACTCTCGAGCAGCATTGTGACTTCGGGGGCAACACGAATGAACTCCTTGCTCCAGAATTCATATTTCTGGTTCCTAAGAAGCTCAATGAACGTGACCAGCGCTCCCCACGGGTGAGGACGATGAACTATGAAACGCTCCAAGAGAACCCGAGTCATCACCTCACGGAAGCAATCGTCCTTAACCTCAACGAAGAGGTGGAGTAACAAAGAGGAGAACCAGTGGGTATGGGCGTTGGGATATCGCAGGTGGAGCACCATGGAGCTCAGGAGGTGGTGTTGTCCTAAGTTGCACATGAGTACATAGTCAAAAGGCGAACAGATGAATATTCTCACCTTCAACATCTAAATTAGTAGCTAGGTACTGTAAAGCAATAACGCCTGGGTCACTTGGGACGAAGACAGACGACCCGCTGCGCGCCTTCGCCTGCGCGACCGACGACACACCGATATACATCGCCAGAGAGTTGATGAGGGAGAGGTTGTAAGTTTCAGTAGTACCTTCCGGGACCACGGATAACTTCAAGCGGTCTTTGAGCGAAGCAAGGAAAGTAGGGGTACCTCGGTTTAGGAGGTACTGATCCAGACTGTTTCTGAGATCAGCATTTTTAACGCCCGAAGCAAAGTCGGACAGGATGGGTGGAATGGGGCCCATCTCGGGGATCGAGTCCAATTTGATGTTGCGCAAGTGGGGGTCAGGGAGGACGATTGAGAGAGGGAATGCGCTAATAATGATGTTACGGAGTTGGATGCAACGAGGGGGGATGACATCGCAAAGACTAAAGTAGTATTCGCTGAGGAACTCGGGAAAGTCGTGAAGGAGGACAAGAAGCAGGCGGAGTGTGCCTCTGTAGAGGTCGCGAGCGGCAAGTTGAAGGTCTCCTTCCTTGAGGAATGGTGCCAAAAACTTGAAGAGAGACAAGAGAAGCTTGTGGAACGCGGACCAACCCTCTCGATTCTCGGACAAGAGCAACTTGGGCATGAAATGCCTATGGGAAACTAGACTCAGCCATGAAAACGCGAAACCTGGGAAATAGGTGGGCTGTAATGAACTGAAGGTGTCACTGCAAGATCGTAATGAGTAACACCAACACTGCTTCTTTAGATTGAGCGTACCTGATGGCGGTCAACAGCTGAAAGTATGCGGATCCGAGGTTCGCCTCCATTGCGTGCAGGTCATTGATAAGACTGGAGAAGAATCTGAAGAATGGCTTCTGCTGGAACATAACCCCTTGGTCTTCGTGCATGCTGGCCAAGACAAGGACGAAGATCGACAAGATTTTTGTGAGGTAATGGACTTTTGCCTGGTCATTGTTGACACCAGAAGCATCCCCATGGTACTTGATGATGTAAACAATCAAGCGTGACATGGCATCCAGAGCCTGGAAGGCGTAATCGAACTCTCCAGCGGCAACGCATTTGAGGTAGCTGTTAACACTGGAATCGGCGCAGACACGGAAGAAGAACGAAGAGACGTCCTCAACCTTCAGGATACCTTGCTTAGTCAGCTGGGTGATGTAAGGGACAAAAGCCTTTTCTGGGGAGTGTGAACGCTGGAAGACAGTGACCCATTGCTGGAACCAGGAAAAGAGTTTCTCCCTGAGTTGCTCAGTCTCAGGTTTGACCGATGGCTGCCTGACGACAACCCCATCGGAAGCGACGGCGTTACTCGGCCGTCTGACGACACCACGGAGGTCGTCTAACAGGTGTTGGACGCTATTCGAAGCACATGAGACCATATTATTAACAAATAACGCACACCTACTCCTCGTTGGCTTTTCCGGCTTGAACAAGTTGTCCCAAGACTTCGATCGTATATGTCAACTGGTTTTGGGATGCGACAGGCGGGTCACTGGACAAGCACTCTCGGACGAAGCCAGCCGCAAAACTCTGCAGAGTCGGACGAGGATCCTGGAACAAACTCTTGGCTAATTGCTGGTCCTGAAGCGAAGTGTTCACAAGCCCGCTGCGGAGAAGAGTGACGGTCACCGGAATGTTGAGCTTGCGCTGGATTAACATCAGCACGAGCACAAGTAAAGTTTGGCGAAGCACAGACCTCATCCTCGGCATATAAAAGCCAGGTGATGGCCTCCTTGGCAACTTCCTCGAACGAATGGCATAGCTGATTCAGAAGTGCAACATATATCTCCCTGCCTAGCTGAGACGATGTCTTATACAGCAATTGCACGATTTTCTGAGAGATAAGGAGCGGAGTGCGGTGGTGATCTACCGACTGAGCAGCGATGTAGAGCACTTGGCGGACCAAGTGGCGAATATCGTGGTTTGAAGGTAGTGCTGAGAGAGAAGCAATGGGCAGCTGAACAACAAGGCTCTCTAGGTCCCTGACAGTGATCTTAAACTTTGAGTTAGTATGGAGTAAAGCGTCGGCAGTAACCAGACAAACCGTGAACCGCTCCATCGCCTCTGGATGACTTAAAGCACTCATTCCCTGCTCTGGAGCAGGAGAGCCAGGATAAACGGTGGGAGGAAGATGATCTCCACGCGAATATGCCACCGCCGAGCCAGGCCGACTCATGGTAGGTGGCCGCCGCTTGGGATCGAGAGCTGTAGTTCCGCATTAATAACATGACAGTAAAGTCCACATAGTACTTACAAAAATCTTCGTACACAGCAACTTGGTGGGGCTGCAGACCCGTAGCCTTGATACGCAACGGATCAGGGAGAGCCACCGGGAAGTTGGTAGGAGGAGCAGCGGGGTCCCAAAATGCCTGACCACTGCGAAGTTCTCTGTACCTTCGACGAACTTCATAAGAGGCTGCAAACCCTTCGTCGGCATCCGCCACCGCGCGTTCCATCGCAGCTTTTTCAATAGCAGAACAAGCGACCTCCACATTATCGGCTACAAGGATGGAAAGTACCTGCTCGGAAATCACTTGTTCGCTGAAACCATGGTCAACAAGAGCAGTACGAAGATGTCCGCCGAGATTGCTTTTGAGAGGCTCCTTGCAGGTCACCAGCGCAAGACTTCCAGCGAGCTTCTGAGCCATCAGATGGCCAGCCTTGCGCAACTTGTCCTCACTGGACTCCATAGCAAAGTCCTTCGTAACGAGCTCTCGGGTAGAAATACCTGCAATCGTGACCGAACGCTCGACAACAGGCACGATGATCTAGGAGAGACCTTGGTTGGCACACAAAACTTCCACGTCAGCAACGACCACACATACCTCGCGGACCGAGCGATCAACAGCCAGCTGGACAGCCCTCTTGAATGAATGATTGGCGTGCAGCGGCGCAAGTTGGGGACTGATGATGACACTCGAGGCCAATCCGGCCAAAATCGACTCGATATGCGCCCCAATCGGCCTCTGAGTCTCCGCAGGGACGGCAGAGCCAAGTGACATAACTTGTCCTTCGCCCTGGATTCCCCTGCCCTCAAAACCGTTCATCGGCAACGATTCTAGATCATTGACGTAGTCGGGGAGACCAGGTACGGGGGCCGAAGCATCGGTTGTGAGCCGGTTTCTGAGAATCGTAGTCGCTTCGACTGTGTCAAGATCAATGTCAAGCCCTTTGCACAACACCTCAATCTCAAACTTCAAGTTCAGCTTGAGATCGGCAAAGTGGTAGAGCTCCGCAAGCAGTGAGACGACGGCAATAAGCCATGGGTTTGGGGGCTTGAACACCTTGGATTTGGCACAAGGTTCAAGAGTCTTGCACACAAATGGAATAGCAACAATCAACCGTCCACTTTCGTAGCCCTCAACGAGGAGATCCTTGAAAGCAAGATTTTTGTGACGGATGGGCTTGTCCCTCGCGAGCGTGATAGTCCCAAGCCAAGAGCCGAGGTTCTTCAAGATTGCCCGCTCAGACGTGACTTGCATCGTTTTTTCGCTGTTGAGCATTGCGGCAGACTTGATGAATGTTTCCTGGAGAACGAGTTTGCCCAATTTTGGCTTCCCAAGGGCGTCCAAGAAACGAAGGTAAAGTTGGTGGTTGTTGGGCTCTGCACTGATCCGCTGGTCAACCAAATAATTAGCAAACCACCTTGCATAACTATCATCAAAGTGGTCCTTCATCTCCGTAAGTTTCGCGTCAAAGTTGCTAGGTGCAAGGTTGTTCACAATGAACAGAACCTTGTCGGATAACTCCTCGGTTGGCTTGGCAATCTCGGCGTCCATCTTGTCTGGCTGGATGGCCGTGAACACCGGAGTCGGATCAACTGTGTGAGCCCTCATGTCTCCATTCGACCCATCTACTCCAGTAGAAATTGCCCGATGAATAGTAGCCGCAAGGTCCGGACGGGTTTCCATCAAATGCGGAATACCCAACAACGCCTGACAGAGTGGCTGCCATTCCGGAAGACGACTCTCAAACCGGGCCAGGGCTTGCAATCCAAACTTGAACAAATTCGTTTCGGGAGGGCAGCTCAAGGCGTCGACGACGTAGCGGAGGGCTATCCCAAAGGGAATAAGATCGACTAATTCGTGTTGGATGATTGAACCGAAGAGGTAAGCAGTCATAGCAAGTTCGCGGGCGGGGTAGTAGGACTGGAAGAACTTGTATTCGTCGAATAGGAAATGGAGCATGCAAGAGAAGATTTCGTGATCTCTAGGGTCCGTTGAAGCTTTGCTGCGTTGAAGAAGGGCAATAACTTCGTCAATGCTTGTTTGTTCGTCGTACATTTCCTTGTATATAGCATCAACTTCGGCCTCAATCTCAGCCGAGTAGTTGACGACAGTGAAACCGGGTTCGGTGTCAGTACCGGGGATGAGGTTCATGAGGCGTGGGTGAATTTGCAGACAAGCATTGCGGACTTCGAGACAGTAGTCTATGTCCTCACGGGGCATTTTGGCGGAGCTATGTGACAGAGTCACGTAAGTGGGATTCAAATACAGAAAAAAAGTACGGACTTGTTTCGAAGGGTACGGAGGAAGATGGCGATGCTTTGAGGGTTAAGAGGCATAGTACGACCATCTACTGCAGGATCTGACATTCTCGAGACTTTTTCGCTCTCCATCTTGATTTCTAAGAAATGGATCATGGAGCGAAGGAACTCGGCACCGTGGACAGTGACATTGTCCGCAAGCCACTTGTCCAGGTTCAAATATTCTCGGCGGGAAGCCAGTGCAGCGACGTCAAGAGCAAAAGTAAAAGGCCGTGAGTCCAAGAGATTCTCCAGGATCTACAACAAGTTAGACGGTAATCCGGACTTAAGAACTCGTAGGTCCTCACCTTGAGGTCTTGCGCAACATCCAAAATTCGAGTAATGTTGAGAGGGCTCTCGTCATAGAAATCACGGAAAGCGCCGAGAAGATATGCGGGATCGATTTGCCACAACCGCATAAAGACAAGCTGATGGTTCGGGTGACCTGCTAGAAACATAGCCAACAGCTTACGAGAATAGTCGAGACGAATATCACCCCAGTCCTGATCCTATGGCAGGCGTCAAACAACGTTAAATCAAGGCCGAGCAAAGGCATACCGGAACCTGAAGTAGACCCATATGGACCAACTCCGCACTTATCTTGAGTGCCTTGTCCAACATATCACGCACGCAATTCCGGATGTCGGCATTGTCCGAATCTGCAAGCCGTACCAGAACCTTGAAAAGGTCGAGAGAGTTCCATGTGTGCCCCTGAACGTTGGCAGCCAGTGACTTGATCGTAGGACTCGCAGCTGCCACGTCCTCTACGGTGACAATCCTATGACCTGGTAAGGACACAAAATTAAAAGTGTCTGCGGGCAAGGATAAGAGGGCATCGAGAAGCTTTAGTTGGTATAACGAATTCTTCCATACTCCCCAAAACCCAGTCACCGCATGCGGATCAGCATCCCGTGGACAGTTGAGGAGGATGGCAATTAATAACTTCAGGGTGGCCGTATCGACTCCGTGACGATCAGACCAGTCAAATGCCTTGATGACGTTGGCCAAGTTAAGGTTGACATGCTGCAAAACGTGTCAACAACAACAGGTACCACGCTCCCTTATAACTTACGAAACTACCCAATGCCCTCACCAATGCCCCCACATCACACAGGGTCGTACCCTCCGCAGCGAGCCGCGCCAAACTTGATATGATCTCGACAACTTGGGCATCCCGTGGGGGATTGGCATCAGAGATGCCGAACCGAAGAAGGAGCGCGCGGACTGTATCTGCATCGCTAGTAATCTCCGGGCCGAGTTCAATTAGGGTCTGGACAAGGGATGTACCAGGGGGGAGGCTGCGTAAGTGAGCCTCATTAGTCACATACAGAGATATGAAGAACATGCATTGCGCGGCATACCTCAATGTGGGGAAGATGCGCTGCAAAATAGGAGCAACTATCTCTGATCCATACTTGGCTTGTACAGCCGCGATGAGGGCCTGGCGCTGGGTGGCATCCAACACGGGGGCTTCCGAACTGGAATCGGACAGCAAGTTTGACATGAGTTTTGCAATCTGCTGAGGGGAGAGATCGGCGTGGTCGAAGGAGGGGTGTTGGCAGAGAGAAAGGACGGCGTTCTCAAAGTCGACACGAATAAGGGCGGCAGCCTGGGTAGCCATCTCCTTGCGGGTAGAACCAGCGACAATGGATGAAGCCAAAACGAGTCTCTCAAGTGGCCTGAGAGAAACACGATCTACAAATCGGAGAAGATCGAAATGCCTGAAGGCGTCCCCTTCGCCTTTGTCTATGCCGTCCCGGAATCGGTCTGCGAGAAAAGGGTCGCGAGCGAGACGCTGAGTCTCCTGAATAAGTAAACGGAAGGTCAATGCGGTAGAGGTGTCGAACGCAGAGGGTGGGGCAGCCAAGGCGAGACGGCCTTGGGAGTGAACAATGAGACGACGGATGAAGTGGAGGTAGGTGTCGAGACCGTGCTGCTCCGAGAGCTGTGTCACGCGGCAAGATGAGGGTTCAAGCAAAAAAATAGGAGAGAAGATTGGGGGCATACCGAACGTATTTCGAGCTGATTCCTCTCGAAATTGTCTTCCGTGAGTGTCGAGAGGAGGAAGACAATTTGAGCCTTTACGATGGTGTGTATGTTGGCGTTTGGAGGATTATCCATTGCCGACGACCTGGCTGAAGACTCCGGGCGTCGATTGACGCTTCCACCAGCCGACGCCGTTTTGGATAAGGAGCGCGTTGTCAAAGGGTAAAACCCGTAGGCCGGAGCGAACACCAGCCTGGAACGCTCAATCAAAGTCCTCTCCAAACTTCGGGGCCCGTACGAGTTGAAACTCCGACAGTCGGAGATTAAATTTATTCGCCATAGCTACTACTAACTACTAACTACTAACTACTATTTAATAATATAGGTAGTCCATGGCTACGTGGTAGTGTCCGCGGTGATCCCGACCTGTCTGTCGGGTTTGCACATCACTAGCAGTCCAGTGATGATGCTATCATAATGAAACCGTCCAGAGGCACCATGGCCCGTTGCAGAGGAAGGGATGCAAAAGGGTGAACATAAATGAACGGTAGTGCAAACGGCGTGACCATATTGATGGCGTATTAAGGCTACGTCAGCCCCCTGGACGGAAAGTGGCGTCCGTCGAAGTGAGAAGATGCGCTGTAAGGATCTACCCAAGCGACTGGGGATTTGTCTTACAGTCTTCGCGAGGGTTTGACAGTCGCCTTCTTCTTGGGGGACATGTAGATACTTTCGCGCTTGCAATGAGATCTCGCTTCTAGAATATTATTGTCAGTGCGTGGAAAACAGCAGAAGCAAGGATCGATGTACTTATGAGAATGGGAGTCACCGCCGAGAAACTCAAGTCCACACTACGGCAGTCGGGTCCCGCCATGAGCGCCAAAATGTCGCCTTCGCCCTGCGACATCTGTATCGCCGCATCAAGAGCCGCCAGCGATGATGAGGTGGGTAATGAGACCTCGTTCTCAGTCAGTGTCGTCGCTGACACTTGTACGTCGGCATGAGCAGGGCAAGGCCACGAAAACACTCACATGTGGATTTCAGAGGACTTCTTGGAGGTTTGGCATCCGCACTTCTTTGCTTGGGGGGGAAACAAATGCTTTCATATCTGTCGTTTAGTTTCGTTTCTGATATCACAAGGTGCTGTTAGTGCATGAAGAGTACCAACTGAAGGGCAACCAACGCACTCGTAAGGATGGGAGTTGTTGCCGAGAAACTCAGGTCATCATTCGGGCAGTTGGGCGCTGGCACGAGTGTCAAGAGGCCGCCAGCGTCCACTTGCATCGCTTGCAACGCGGCATCCAGTACCGCTAGGGAAGATGATGCGGGAAACACAGCGGGTGATTCCTTCTCAGCTAGCGTCGGTACTAGCACTTGTCAGACAAAAGCCAACAAGTTAGGCACCAAATTACTCACATGTAGACTCCAAAGGAGGTCGGGATGTAGCGATGGGATCAACCTCTACAGTCATCCGCTGTTTCGTCTGGGTCTCAGACCCCCCGGGTAGACGGTCAGCTGTCTTGACTTCTATTGAGCAATGCGGAGCCGGTAGGCATCAGTTACAACAGCATGATCACCGATTGGCGTACCATTGGATGAATCACCATAGACAACAGCAGCATGCTTAGCAAGACTAGGGAGATGTGATTTCCGCGGTGCCGGTAGCATCGACTTGCGAGGCTTCGGCAGTGCGGAAATCTTTGAAGGTAATTCACCACCAGGGTGGGCCTTCATTGGACTCGCCGTAGGGGGCTTGTCTCTGACGTCCGGGCACCATCCAGCACCAGGCTGGGACGTCTTGGTATATTGGAGCGTCGTCGTCGAGCTGTTGCATGGCTTGTTCTCTTTACCATTGCCTTTCAAGGGTATCAGGCGTTCCATGGGTATCGTGAGTATGGGTATCGTGGGTATCGCGGGTATCTTGTCAGCGCCAGGCTGAGCAGCATTGACGTGGGCAGTAGTAAGAGACTCCTTGGTAATATTGAGGTTCCTGACCATTGTCTCTTCGGTTTTTCCTAGAGCAGGTAGTGTCAGCCCGGGAAAGGCAGTAATCAAGGCAGCTAGAGCACGTACTATAATTTGGTAGTGTGATTGATAAACCACCAGATGAAGTCAAAGCTGCGGGCGTATCTTGGGAGAGTGCAACGCATGCTGAGCTTCGTGCGACGACGGAGGCCAGAGGACACAGGGCTTCTATTCCTGAACACAGACGTCACGTTAGCCAACGACCACGTCTCAAATGAATATTAACGGCCGCAAGGAAACCTACTATCTTCTGCCATCTTTACATCCTCTATCCCCTGAGTGACACTTGCAAGGATCCGCACCTTTCGAGATACCTTCACAGTCGGGTTGGCAGACGAGGCGTCCACAGGCATGGCTACCGTCTTGAGCGTGGTAAGCTCTGCCTGAACGCCCGCTAGCTCCGACTGGAGGAGAGCGATCTTGCGGGCGGTGTCGGCCTTGACCCCAGTGATCCTCGCCGCCTGGCATTCCATCGACTGCTGGAAGTTCTTGAAGGACTGGCAGAGATTCTCGAGGGCATCATTAGAAGCCTTGTCGTCGTCGACCTTCATGTTGTCGAGCCTGGTGGTGAGTTCCTGGATCGTCTTCTTGTACGAGTCCGTCCCCGCGCGCTGCAAAAGCTCTAGACCGGCAATGCGATCTTCCTGACATGCTACTCGTTCGCACAACTCGCTGACTTGTCGCGTGAGTGCTTCAGTTCCCTGGCCATGGACCAACACGGGTGCTTGTGTGCCTTCGACTGCGGTGACGCGATCCTTGAGTGAGACAACATCCGACGCGATGACGGCAACCTGAACGACAAGTACAGTGACCAACTGGTACAACCGAACGAATCCGACTTTCAGTTGCGCCATGCCAAACATTGGAGTATTGTAGTCCTTGGTCACATCATTCCAGTCACCGTCAGGGCTGGAGGCAGTGTAACTGGGAGGGGATGAAGCGTCGTGCATGTCGATCAAGGTCGCAGACTCGGCGTCTTGTGCGCAGGAGGCAACCATAGCCTGATCCCCATCGCTGGGTGGTGGGATCTGGAGGAGACCAACTTGAACACGGTGGGACATGGCACATGCGAGCGCGGAAGCGCTCGACAGCATAGCGTCCTTGGGAGAGGTGGCCATTGGTAAAGCAAGATAGCAGCAGGAGGGGTAAAGCCCAAGGAAGAGAAGGGACAAGAGAAGGAACTGAGGGCGAACCTACGGTGGGCTAGCCTTATATGTGCCAGAAATTAGGATTCGGACTAGGTGTCAGCCCACTTGACGATCATCAATCACGACCGAGGCCATGCAGCGAGTTTGTCCTCAGGCGGGTGACCACAACCACAACCGACAGTCTTCATTGAAAGCAGTGGCAATGAGGTTTTCACAATACCTATCAGGACCAAACTTCACAAACGGGCAAGGATTTGGACCTGTAGAGAAGTGAACATGTAATGACCGAGTGAATGCTGCCAATCTCATTTACCGGGCCATCACATGGTTAGCGATCTCTCACTCGATGATTGGTGAGAGAGGACGAAATCGTGAAATACGTGGAAGAAAAATATCAACATGAAAATACATCCGATAGCCCGCCAACGACATGTACAGCTAGCTCTGTGAAGGGTACTGTCCTCCTTGCTGTGCCTGCGTCATCGTCGTCCGCTATGCCGGGTCAAAACCGAGGCCGCGTGTCAGTAAGATTGCATCACCTACCGACCCACACACGGCAAAATCTCACCTGCATGAGTGACGAAAGCCTCAACGCCTGGTCCATCTGTTCCTGTGTGAAATGGGTGCTAGGGGGTACTACCGGTAGATAATGGGCTGCAATGCTGTTGGCTGGGCGGGTCATCGCAGTCCCGGGGATCTGCGGTGATGGCACTGGCGGTTGGGGCTGGGCGGACGGTGGAGAGGCAGCGTTCGAAGGAGTGGCAACGGTCCGCGGAGGAGACGCTTGCTGGGAGGCACCGATACTGGGCGAAGACGTCGCTGCCCGGGAATGGTACGGTGGCGAGAAGTGCGAGCCAGTAGGCAGACTACTCAGAGCGGCCTGTGGCGTACCTTGTGCTTGTGCTTGAACCTGTACCTGAGCTTGCAGTTGTGCATGCACTTGCGCCTGCGACTGAGCAACAGCCGTGATAGCGTTCGCACGGGCTTGTGCTGCCTGGACCTGAAGCAGCTGCTGTGGTGATATGCGCGAGGCTGTAGCAGCAGACATCGGAGTTGGCATTCGCTGTTGCTGAGAAATGTTGACTTGAGGGACCGCGGAATGAGGACGTATTTGTGGAGCGGGTTGGGAAGGTTGGGTAGCTGGTCGAGAAACGCCGTTGCCTGTCTGCTGTTGCTGTGGTTGTTGCGGTTGCGGTTGTTGTTGCTGTTGTGGCGGTTGTTGCTGCTGCTGTGGTGGTTGTTGCTGCGACTGCTGCTGCTGGGCGGGTACGGTTGCCACTACTGGTGTTTGCTGCACAGGATACCA
>QGOH01009340.1:0-16685 GCA_003313155.1 Boletus sp. MG95 | reverse complement strand
GGATCGACACGGAAGTCAGAGCAGTGGAGTATAAGATGTGAGGCAAGTATGGTATGGGCATAGCCGAGGATAACAAAGGTAAAGGAAACAGGTGCAGTCCATAGAAGGACAAACGGACTCTTCGGTCCGGCCCGTGCCGCTGTCCCAAACACCGAATGGACTCTACGCCAATTCCAGACTGTAAGAATACAAGCAACATTAAAAGAACGACCATTATCCCACATCAGCTGGCAACGGTGGATATCGATGTTCGTTTCTTTTTCTTCGGCTTCGGCCCAGTCAATCTGGTAACAGTCAATGAACGGACTCGAACTCACGTGGGCTTTCGTCTTCGTGAAGGTGTTGTCAGTAGTTGCTTTAGACTGTTGGAATGGATTCAAAATTTCTCGAAGTGCCTCACCCCGGGAGACAGGTTTTCCATCCATCTGAACCCCTTCCGTGAGCAGAACGAAGCCATCTTCCCGCCCACCCGGGGATGCCAACTGAAGGATGGCATCCTGTTTATGCCTAGTAAATCGATACGCGTTCCGTTCCAACGTAAACTCCACCCGGGGGTTAAAGAACGAGTAATTCTCCATCACGATCGTGTCCAAGGATGGTAACACCGTCGCTCGACGATAGTTTCCCGGGACGGAACCAGGGAATAACCAGAGCTTCCGGACGTGCGATCGTCTCAGGTTTATGAGTCGTAGGGCGACGACGGATCCGATGCCGATATGGAAGCACGCGAGCGCGAGCCGTTGGTTGGTAGGTCGAAGCTCTTGTTTTGGAGGTGTTCCTTCTTCGTTACCAGGAATTTCGTATGTCCAGTACCGCCAGGCCAGAGCGACGCCTGCACCCCTGCGTATGACATGGATTGGATTGGGCTGACACGCGAGTATGAGAAAGCACGAACGTGAAAACCGCATCCAGAAAGAGGAACAGCCAGTTTAACTGTATCGGCGGGGGTGGCTTGGAGAGCTCGTAAAATGGCACGGTGGTGATTTTATCGAGCACCTCAGACTCGGGGGTCTTGAATGTTCCCTTTACTCTGCTGAATAGCGACATTTGGCGACCATGGGATAGCCCGCGACGGCGCCCAGCGAGTGGGGACCTCAGCGATTGCCAACGAGCGGTGCTAGAGAGGCAGACCACCGACCACCGACAGAGGCTCGCCATCGAGAACCACAATTACGAGTCCAAGACAAATGTAAGGTGTCCAAGTATTACGATCACGTGAGCCTCATACATGACGCGACAAGCTTTGAAGCTCGTCCTCGAAGTTCACGTTCATCACCAAACTACACATGTGCCACCATTTACTGCGTTTTTGGATGAGAAGATAAAATGCGCCGGTGAGGTAAAAATCATCATTAGTCGCAGAAGGAGAACGACTTCGAGGCCTGACCGTATCTGTCACTTGAAGTTATCATAGACTAGTCTGCAACGTGCTCCGTGACGCTCGAAATCGTTTCGTTGTTCATACAATTACTATAGGAGATGAAGTATGTGTGTGAACCAGCCAAGTTCACAATCAGCCTTAATGCAAGTTGGTCCGCTCTTCTCCGAGTCAGGGGTCCAAGTGACTGTGTCTATGACATTGTTCTCTCACCTATTCTCTCACCAAGACCATGACTGAATCAGCTTTCACGGAATCCTGGCTCAGCGGCCCTCAGAAAACTCAATTCTTCACTCGGATATACCGTCCTTCGACCCCCACCAAAGCCGCGGTCGTGTTCGTCCACGGTTTCGCAGAGCATATCGCGCGCTATGAACATGTCTTTCCAACTTGGTCTTCGCGCGGGATCGCCGTTTTCGCCTACGACCAGCGTGGTTTCGGGAGGACCGCACAGGACGGACAGAACAAGAGCAAGGATAGCGCATACGCAAAGACGAGCTGGAGGGAGCAGCTCGAGGACGTCGAATGGGCCGTTCAGCACGTCAAGCAGCAGTTCACTGACGTGCCTGTGTTTTTGTACGGTCATTCGATGGTGGGTCCCGCATCATTCCCTCCTCAACTCTATGATCAAACATGTGGACATTAGGGCGGTGCGTTGGTCCTCGCATTTCCTACCCGCGCGCAGGCACCCCCATCCAAGGAGGGTGTATCAAGTATCTCTGGGGTCATCTCTACCAGCCCGCTCATTTTACAGACCAAGCCCGCTGGTAAAGCCACACGCTGGATTGGTGGCAAAGCAAGTCGAATCGCTCCTTCCTTCACGATCTCTGCCCCGTTGACCGCCAAGGTAAGCCGGTATGTGTGGTCAATATGTGGACCAGGATTGAGAGGCGCAGGAATTATCCCATGACGATACGGTCAACGAAGCGTACTTGAAAGATCCGCTCATCAAACTATATGGTTCCCTCCGAGGGTTGAGTGACATGTTGGATGGTGTAGGAGTCTCTCGTTGATATCAACTTTGGGTGTGTGACGCCAACTATTTTCAGGGGGAAGGGCTCTTAGCCAAGGACTATGCGCGGTGGCCGAAACAGTTACCCGTTCGGACTTTGCGTTTGTGCTCTCAATTCTGTACTGACTCTAGGATAGGTTTTACTTCTCCATGGTACAGAAGACCAGGTAGATTTAGGTGTTTGCCGACCTCCAACTCGTGACCGTTGACATCCTCTTAGATGACATCATTCAAGGCCACCGAGAAATTCCATGGACTGCTTCCAGCGGAAGACAAGACGTTCTCACCGTACACGGTATGTTCCCTTTTTATACGCCGGGATAAGTCCACCCACCTCTATAAAGAATGGGTTTCACGAGTTGCACAACGAACCTGAAGGAGTAAAAGAGAAGTTGATCGAGGAGTGTATCGCTTGGATAGAGGCCCATCTCTCTTCCGGGCGTACTTCGAAACTATGACGGGGCGACTATGTGTAATTCAACTGACCATGATGTCTGCAAAGCAATTATGATGAGGGCGGACGCGTATTCTAGTAGCCCGCCGCCCCTGGTGCAACATCTCCCTCCCGCTTCAACCTCAACAACACCTCCTTGAACCGAGTGAGGTCGGTAGTGCCGGAACCAGTCCGGGCAATAGTCTTGCTTTGCGAATTCTGAAGTTCAATGGTGTTACAGATTCGCTCCCAAGTGGTCCCCTTCGTGAGCGATGATTGAAGGCTCTCGAGGTAATCCGCCTCTTGGTCCCTATCGCCATTAGCATATCATCAACGATCTATTGGGCGAGACAGCAAAAATGGATTTACTTGTTTTCCCGGATCGATCGCTCCTTTTTGGCAGCGTACTCTTCATAGAATTGATCGATGGCAGCCTCTGCCTTGGAGATGGTCTCCTGGCGTTTGGCCTTACTCGCCTCGTCTCGCCGCCTGATCTCCTCTGCCTGTTTCTCGCGCCATTCCCTGTTGGAGAACGCGTAATTGAGCATGTGCCCGTGGACGTGCAAATGTTTGGGACTGTACGCCACCTTACTCACCTGATTACTTCGGGTTCGTCTTCCTGCATCTGTTGGTTAAGAATGGGCGTTGAGGAAAACGCGGAAGGTTGAGGACGCGGTGCGAACGGAGGGACGGCTCCAAACGTAGGCAGCGCGGGCGGAGGAGACGACACGCTCTGCAAAAAAAAAACGTCCTACACATCAGCAACCCCGTTGACAAAACAACAACCCTCGCACCGCATCGTGCGATGAAAAACAGAAAGACGTACGTGGCCGGCATCGAGCTCTGGGAACTGATCCTCGAACTTTTCTATTTCGTCGTCGCCCGTCACCTTGACGTCGGTGAAGCTCTGCCGCGGTGGGCTTCCAAAGTCGTCGAAGGAGAAAGCGGAGGGTGGAGCTGGGGCTGGTACGGCTGGGAAGGAGGGCAGGTCGCCTCCTCCATCGAGAGAGATGTCTGGGAAAGCTGACGCAGCACGGTCAAAGTCGAAGTCGTCGTCCATGGTCGATGGCAAAAACGCAGCTCCTCGTCGTCGTCGTCGTCGTCGTCGCCGTACACTGCGATGAGATGAGATTTATTTGGCATAGCCAACGGAGAACACAGAGTCACGTGATGTCATAGTCTATGCATCTGCACTGAGGAGAGTGGCAAGGTCGCAAGTGCCATCATTGTTTTTCTCTACTTTTGTCCGCTTTCACTCCGTTCCCGACACATTTGCTCACTTGCACCCTTGCTGTCAGCTACACAACGCGACATTCGTTTGCACGACCCTACGCCATCACGCCGAATTCGACTGCTGGGCGACCGAAGGTGTCGCGGAAGGCTGAGGACATGACGCTAACAGAGAGGCGAATCCAAACGTTGGCTGTGCAGGCGAAGGAGGCGACACCCTCTGCAAGCACCCTCTGCCAGGAAGGAAGGCAGTATGTCGCCTCCTCCAGACGCAGACGCAGCACGGTCAAAGTCAAATTCGTCGTCAATGTCGACAGTAGAAACCCTGTTCGTCGCCGCTGGTATCTTCGTGCATGTGTAGCTCATTCCATAAGAACACCGCGTTACATGATAAGTTTGATACTGGATACGAGTATGCATCGTACAACAAAAGGTTTGCACAACTCACCAAAGTCTCATCAACTTGCTCTTCGACCCGGCACACAGACGTTCATAATGAGGAGATATCCTGAACGTCGTTTGCTCGCCTTCTTCGACCATCTCCACCACCGGAGGAGAATCGCATATCCCCAAGGGGATATAGTGAACTCCTCGTTTAATTTCCTCTTTTTCAATGTTGTGACTGCGTTTGGTTTGCCGTACTTAGTGTCAGGTGCTGTTCATGGGAACAACAATGTAAGCACTCACCAGCGGACGAAGTGTTCTGTAAAGTAGTTAGACGACAACGCACCCCCTACGGACGGCAGACACAAAAGGCAGCGCATGTATTGTGGTGGTAATTTCTCGACCGAGTCCTCGACAGCTTGGATTGCGTCGATGTGCTCGTCGCTGACAAGCTCCCAGCCCAATGTTTTATTAGAAGGCGTTATTCGCCCATCATCATGGCAATGAACCCAGCGAGGGCCGGTAACATGCCACATCTATTGGTCAACATTCAATGCTCAGTGCCAGCCTCGTGAACTATGCTTCTCAGTGAAGGGGAAGACGTACTGCATTCCTCCAGTTCATGACAATATTACGTGTGCGTGGATTACCGCACAGACACCTCAGACGAGCATTTCGGCGGTCCAGATCATCCGCCGTGGCCGCATATGGGTCCAGCCCACATGCATGGACGATGTATGAAGCTTCTTCTATAAACCAGATGGAAAACCGGTCCTTGATAGACCCAGCACATTCCGAATCATCTTCACTGTCGTCAGGGGGATAGGGGTGACACGTGGAGAGTAAGAGCAACTCGAGATGGGTGTAAGCACGTCTGCCTGCGCGGAACAATGCACAGGCTAGGTGTAGCTTGTCTGCATTCGTTTGCGATGATCCCGTGGATGTTGTACTCGGACCGCTAGACGCCACAGTTTGGCCAGCGGCGACGTCTCCTGGAGATAAGCAAGAAGGGATCTCAACCAGCGCTACAATTTCAGCATCGAGCTTCTTCCTTGTGCAAACGCAATTGAAAATAGTTTATCATTCATTTGAGTTCCTTCTGGAGCCCTGATGATATCTCGGAAAGGGGGAAAACGAGCGACATCAGCCACGTGTGGAAGAAGGTCAGCGAAGGCTGGTACCTCCGGTGACGAGTGCGTCACATAAGTTTCGTATTCGGTAACCAATGAGTGTCGGCGTGTCGAGTAAACGACCTTTTCCAATCGCTGGGACCGGAAGTTTTCCATGATCCTAAGCCACTCAGGCCACATGCGATCCCACTCTATTTCATCAACAATCAGCTCTCAGTTCTCACACAGGGTTACCTGTTTGCGCAAGCTGACCTTTGTCCGTGAGGGGCTTTGATGTCCTGAAAGCGGATTTGTAGGAATCTTGGACATGGAATTTTCCAAGATGCTCAATTTCCGGCCCATACCCATGTTGCCTGAGACGCTCGAAGATTCTGCACGCAGCTGTACGTTAATGCTATGATTATAAAGAGAAACAACTAACCTTTCGCGTCGTTCCCGCCGACGTAGTTCCAGACTGTTTTTGCGTACCCATTCTTGATCGTCCCGCCAAGATTTACACCTGGACGCGTGCTGTTAAATCCATCTGACGGGTGATTGGAAAGAGAGGAGATCAAACAGACACAATATATAGCACTATACTGCTTCTTCCTCTCATCCAAGAACTGTTCCTTGTCAGAGGGCTGGTGATACTCGTCCAAAAATGACTCCATCTGCTCAATGTCAAACTACGTTCCCAATTCTGTAAATGTGATTTGGTTGGTGTGATCTCAAGAATCGAAATTCCACAGACGTTTTTCTATTGTGAGCTCTTCCGAGTTCAGGACATCGTTTTTGCGGATGATCACATCGCAAGAAGAAAAATCGAGAAGGCTGTTGGTGTCTGTTGAGTCAACGCCCATGCCAAGATATCCACGGAACCATACCGTTCGAGTTTGCAGTCTTGACAGTACCTGCGGCGTATGTACCAGAGCACTCTTCTTGCCGACCATCCACAACCCTATTCTGTATCTCGGAGCATGTCGAGCTGTCAGACGCTCAGTACCTACGTGACAATGAGCATCAAACACAAGATTGGCATATTCCTGCTCAGTCAAGTCAGCTGGACAGCTAGGGAGGCCGTCCACTTGACGGCGAGCAGTCTTCCAGATGAACGCCGAGGATTCATCCATCAGGAACTCCTGGAGAGGTTTGCATGTGCGGGCAAGACTTAGAAGGTCCTTTGGATGAAGATATTCCGCGATCTATTGCCATCGTGATCATCGGTACACGGACGACTCGGAAAAGAACAGAGGAAGAATCCACGTACGAGAAACAATACATCGAAATTTAGCTGGAAAAACGTTCCTGGCTTTGGTTTTCTACCGCGCCGCTTTCTTGAAGACACTGGCACCATATTAGTTGATGTTCAAGTTAACGAAAATGACATGAGGCGGCATGCAGATACAATTTAGTTTGGGGTATCGATCCGTTTTGGTTGTCTTGGCTACTCGTACTTTGACTGAGCGCAATCTGACACCTTCAATACTTTTCAAGCGCGATGTAACTTGAAGGCGATCCTTCTACATAGCTGATAACATCACAATTCCACTCACTCCATCTCTTAATCACTGATGAGATCTTGTCTTTGTTGAATAAAGAAAATGTTCGTCCATTTGAGTTTCTTCGGGGGATCTCGCCAAGGGGGCGGAATAGATGAGGTCAACCACATGTAGGAGAAAGTCGAATGTTGGTGCATTGGGTGATGGGTTCCTCACAACGAATGTCGTTTGTTACTACAATATGCTAAATCACAGGTCAAATTAATGCTCTCCTCAGTGTCAGCTGCTCCAAAGCATACATCAGTGCGAATTTTTCTTCCACATCCAGATGAGAGTGCAGGGGCAACTAACCACAAAGATGGCAGCAGGCATACTCTAACCAGTCAGCACAACAAATATGAGATGAAAGAAGTGAGGAAGTGTAAACCCGACCAAAGACGCTACAATTACAACCAAAAAGGAAAATGCTGGGGGCACGTGTCGAGTGAGAACCAAGTCATCGGAAACCATGAGCCCTGAATACCACCTGTCCTCCTTCTTTAACCATCTCCACCGAACACAAGTCGTACGTGCCCAGGGGTTCCCAGTGTATACCCCGTTTGGCGTCGCCCTGTTTGATGTGATGGCTGTGTTCATATTTGTGTCATGAGGGCCAGCCTGTACGTAGAGAGCGAGGCAATACAAAAAGCTCACCAGTGTTCGAGGTGATTCATAATCGTCTGATACAACACCGCCCCCCCTACACGAGGCCGGCATAACAAGCACCGCGTCCATTCCAGAGTTGATTCCTTCTTGATGGACTGCTCGGCGGCCTGTACTGCCCCCATGAGCTCGCCACCGACAATCTGCCATCGTGGAAACTCGGAAGCGACCGCTCGTCCCATTTGCTGGTTTAAACGAGCATGCCCCATCTATCGTCCAGCAAAACAAGGCTCAGCCTCGCAGATCACGCTGTTCAAAAAAAAGAGAGACACACCGCATCCCTCCAACGCCTAATACGCGGAATCGGGCAACATAGGCATTTTAATCGGGCATTCCGGCGGTCCATGTCCTCCGCCGTGGCCACATTTGGATCCAGCCCACATGCCTGAACGATATACGAAGCTTCCTCTAGATATCCAATGCCAAATCGGTCACGGATTGACCCGGTGCGTTCCGAGTCATCTAAATTACTGTAGCCTGGGTATACGTGATGACGCATGGCCACCAAGAACACTTCGGGATGAGTGAAAATGCCTTCGCAATCTCGACAGTGGAACAATGCACAGGCCAGGCGTAATTTGTCTGTGGTTGTTCGGGATGATTCCGTATGGACTGTAATACTGTTTGATGCCGCACTGGAAGTGTCTTGTATAGATAGATGAGAAGGAATCTTGACCAGTTCAGCAAGCTGAGCGTCGAGCTTCTTCCTCCACTCGTCAACCAGTGCAGGTAGCTGTGCAAACGCAAGTTCGAATGGCTCGGAGTTCATTTGAGCTCCTTCTGGAGCCCTGATGATGTCTCGAAAAGGGGGGAAACGAGCGATGTCAGCCACGTGTGGAAGAAGGTCGAACGCTGGTGCGTTCGGTGATGGAGACGTCACGTAGGTAGCGTATTCCGACGCCAGTGAAAGTCGGCGTGGTCGATAAACAGCACTCTCCAATCGTCGCGATCGAAAGGTGTTCATGGTGCCGAGCCACTCGGGCCAAAGTCGGCCCCATTCTAACGTATCGAGAATCGGCGCCAAATGGATCATATCTCATGCGGTGAAAGCTAACCTTTGTCCGTGAGCGGTTTGGATGTCCTGAAGAAGGATTTTCGGGTGCATTGAATTTCATAGTGTCCAAAATGCACCACCTCAGGACCATACCCGTGCTGCTTGAGACGCTCGAAAATGCTACACCAGATCGAGATTAAAATCATCACTGAAAAAGGATGTCGAACCTTGTAGCTCGCTCTTGCCGACGCATTTTCAGAACGTCTTGACGCTCTGCTGCCATGATCCGCCGCCAGTATTCACATTCGCGCGCATGCTATAGAAGCCAATCAAAGAGACGGGATGAAGAGAAAGGATATCAATCGAACCTCACACATAGCAACAAGCTGTCGCTGCCTGTCGCTTACAAATTGCTCCTTGTCGGGGGAACGCTCATACTCGTCCATAAACGAATCCATCTGCTCTCTGTCAACCCAGGGCCCTGTTTCTGCGACGTGGTCCATCAGCTTGATGTCTCAAATGACCATGGTACATACCTTTTTCAATCGTGAGGTCTGCTACGGCCAGCACATTGTTCTTGCGAATGATCTCTGGGCACGAACAGAGACAGAAAAGCCTGATTTGGTTTATGAACTCCAAGTCTATAGTGAGGTATCCATGGAATATTACCGTTCAACTCTGCAGCCTGGACAATACCTTCGCCGCATTTGCCAGAAAACAGTCTTGGCATGTTTTCCACAACCCTGTGCGACGTCTTAGAGGGTTTCTGCCCGTCGGTAGAGTCTGCACGTACGTGGCAACGGGCGTAAAAGACGAGATTAGCGTACTCCGGTTCGGTCAAGTCGGCCGGGCAGTCAGGCAGGCCCTTGACTTGGCGTCGAGCGCACCTCCAGATGAAGGCTGAGGATTTGTCCATCAGGAGAACTCGGAGTGATTTGCACGTGCGTGCAAGGTTCAAGATGTCGAGGGGGTGAATGTATGCAGCAATCTAGAAACATTCCATTCGTTAGCGAACGACCGGGAAAAAAAGAGAAGAAAATGCGTGTACGAGGAATAGCACGTCGAGGTTTAACTGGCATAGTTCACCCGGCTTCCTGCGACGCTGTTTCTTGGGAGTTGCGAGATCTTGTCGTTGACGTTTCTTGGCTGGTGGCGGGGCCCCAGTTCCTGGAGGATTTTCGATGGTAGTTTCTGTGCCATCGTGCCCGGACTCGGATGTCTTTGCAGCTGATCTCGTCTGCACCATCGTACAAGTTGGCGGGAAAGGGGGTGTTTGGTGGCGTCGCGTTCCTGTTGCATATTTACATATTACGATGGTGGCTGTGCACGACGGGTATATGTACCATCGTCCCGACCAATTGGGTCAAGCAGACATGCCATTGAACGTTCCTGGTCTGCTTGCACCTTTTCAGCTCATCTGGAATCCCCGCGTCATTCTCCCTCATGTCATAGTCACAGGTCAGACCCATGTGTTGGTAGTTTCGCATTGACCCATGATGTGCTTTTGCTGCAGCAAAGACATCCGCCAGTTGAACTTTGCAGCGCTTCAGAAAGCTGGGTACCGTGGTGCCGTTTTTGACAAGGACAATTGTCTGGCAAGTCGCTTCCTAGTCCCGACCCCGACGCATGTCTGACCTCGCACGTGTAGACAATACCACACAAAGACCGGCTCGTTCCACAACTCGAGGTCTGTCGCACCGGAAATACATACTGAGAGTCACTCATAGCCCACAACAGAATGCCTGGAATGAATGTCGGAGGGTCTTTGGTGAGGGAAACGTCCTCATTGTGAGCAATTCAGCCGGGACGAACGACGATGCCGGCCAAGTCCAGGTAAGACAAGAGTTGAGATGCGATCTATCCTCTCAGACGTTTTCTCAGGCTGAATCCGTCTCACATCATCTCTCTGTACCGGTACTGCGACACAACGCGCCGAAACCTGCGTATTCGTGCATTAAATCCATCCGCGCGTATTTCTCGACACTCGGAGATCCGATCAAAGACGAGGCGTTGGTAATTGTTGGAGACCGGATATTTACAGATGTTGTGATGGCGAACCGAATGCGCCGGTACCGGAAGCGGACTTCTGGGGAAGGGAATGCGGAAAAGGGAACAGAGTTGGAGAGCTGTGGGCCGTTGGCGGTGTGGACGACGGGTGTGTGGCAAAGGGAGGGCATGGGGATTCGGTGGTTGGAGAAGAGACTGGTGGACATGGTCACGCGCTGGACTGGTGGTGGGGGACGAGAGTCTGCTTTCCAAGACGCGTTTGCAAGACCATCCGCCCCGCTGCAGGCTAACGAGGCGAGTGTCCTTGCCAACGTTATGAACTGTGCGCGCAGAAAGTAGTAGTCGTAGTAGTGCGGGTCACGTGGACGTATAACAGGGTGTGCTGTGCTGGCAGCTGAGCTCGGGTGCAGCCAGTGATGAATGTGTTCAACGCCGGGCTGGTCGTCTCCCGCCGACTCGCTCTCCGTCCGCCTCGTCCCGCCCACTCTCACTCTCACTCCCTCCTTTACTCGCCCCGCCCCGTCGTCCTCTCTCATGTCTTTGCACGCCAGTTCGCTTCCAACCCATCCACCACCCACCGCTCTCTCCTCTCCCGTCTCCTCCCCAGTTCCCTCCGTCCTGCCCCCAACTCTGGCTCGTCCCTCCGCAAAGTTATCGCGCTCGCCAAACCTGAGAAAAAGCCCCTCCTTCTCGCCATAGGTCTCCTCCTCGTTTCTTCCTCCGTCTCAATGACCATCCCCCTCACCGTCGGCAAACTCATGGACTTTTTCTCCACCAGCAGTCCCGTGAGTGCTCTTGTGTGCCCTCACTCGCATCGTCGTCGGGATCTGACTCTGCGCCATGCCGTGGCCGTGGCAACGGGTGTACGTAGCATATACCATATGGCCTCTCGATCTATGAGGCGTCAGGCATACTCCTCGTAGTGTTCACAGCCGGCGCAGCGTGTAATGGCGCCCGTTCCTTCCTCATGCGCACGTCTGGTATGTCCTCGTCATCCTGTCTTTTCGTATCCCTCGTTCCTGCTCAGATCAAGTGCTGATGTTGCGCATTGAGGCCAACGTATTGTCGCTCGGCTGCGCGAACGCACCTACGAAGCCGCACTCCGCCAAGAAGTCGAGTTTGTCGAAGGAGGAGAGGGTGATGTACTGAGCAGACTAACCGCCGACTCAAGCATTGTCGGTGAAAGGTGAATGGTCATGTACATACGTGCTCCATGGATCGATGTACTGAGCATACACGATCAGTGTCACCCAGAATCTCTCGGACGGGCTTCGTGCGGTCATCATGTCTTCTGTCGGACGTGCGCACTCTTTGTGTTCCTTACTGCGATCGCTCATTTACCATGGAACGCAGTTGGTGCCATGTTTTATCTCTCCCCGACATTGACGTTCATGATGCTCGGCATCGTCCCACCGGTTTCGCTTGGGGCAGTGAGTTTTCTCCGCTATACCTGCCTTGTTCACAACTCATGGAGCTGCTCTTAGGTGTACTACGGTCGGTACCTCAAAAAACTATCCAACCAGTCCCAAGAAGCGGTAGGTGAAATGACCAAGGTCGCCCAAGAATCCCTCTCCGCTCTTCGAACAGTCCAGGCTTTCAATGCCAATGCCCAAGAACAAGCCAAGTTTCGCGATCGCATCGACTACGTCCTTGCCCTCGCGCGCAAAGAGGCTCTTGCGTCCGGCATCTTTTTCGGCAGCACAGGCTGGAGCGGGAACATGACGGTCCTCGGTCTGCTGGGATACGGTGCGTTTCGAGCTCGGAGGCGTGGACGGTCCGGCTGACGGTTGGCTAGGCGGTACGCTCGTCTCGCAGGGGGCGATTACCGTCGGGGACTTGACTAGCTTGTTGCTCTACACGGCGTATGTCGGAAACGGACTGCAGATGCTCACGTGAGGCTTTTCCCCCTTTATTACACTTGCGTGTTGGTTAACGGGACGTCCCCCAGCGGGTTTTTCGTGCGTGTTCTCCTATGTCTCAGTCCTATGCGCTGGAGCTGTGGTACGACTCACGATGCGCCCCACCTAGTCTTCGATTATGCGCGGCATTGGTGCGGGAACTCGGATTTTTGAGCTCCTTGACCGCAAGCCTGCGATCGCGCCCAATCAAGGGATCAACGTCGACCCGTCGCGACGCGGCGTCATCCGGTTCGAGAACGTTGGGTTTGAGTATCCGAGTCGGAAAGGCGTCCAGATTCTAGATGACTTTAATCTTGAGATTGGCGTTGGCGAGAACGTGGCGATCGTGTACGTTGTCTCGTGTATGTGGTTGCGATGGCTAAGCCAATGGATTGGCGTAGTGGAAAGAGTGGTGGAGGCAAGTCGTCAGTACAGTCGCTCCTCCTTCGGTATTACGATCCCGTGCGTGGCAAAGTCACGTTTGATGGACAAGGCAAGCCTTTTTTTTTTCTACAAGCGCGATTTTGCCTCTGAACATTCTGCGCAAGACATTCGCGAATTCAACCCGAGTTCGTGGCGGAACATTATCGGCATCGTACCGCAGGTTCGTTACCCAACTCCCCATTTTCCCTGCCTCGTCTCCTATACACACGTTCCCAGGAGCCCGTGTTGTTCAGGGGCACGATCGCGTCCAACATTGCGTTTGGAAACGCCACCGCAACGCGTGAAGAAATCGAGCACGCCGCCGGACAAGCTAACTGTGAGTTTGTGTGGGGCATGCCCAAGGGGTTCGATACTGAGAGTGAGTCCTCTTGTACTTACCACATTATGGTGACGAGACGTTTGACGTTTGCCGTTTTTTTTTCGCCAACCAATCCCCCCTTCCCCCCTCTCCTCCCCACACGCGGACGTGCACAGTTGGTCGACTGAGCCTAAGTGGCGGTCAACGCCAACGCCTTGCCATCGCCCGCGCACTCCTCAAACGTCCCGCCATCCTCGCCCTAGACGAAGCGACAAGTGCACTCGACGCGACGAGCGAACACCGCGTCAACGACGCGATCGACAAGATTTTGGCGCAGAGACAGACGACGTGCGTGATCGTCGCGCATCGATTGTCGACGATCGCGAGGGCGGAGCGGATCGTGGTGCTTGAGGGTGAGTACTAGATTGCCTACCTTCCCCTTTTTTTTTGCACTTGACTTGACCGGGGTGGGTTGAACTGAGGGGAACTAATGCTGAATTGGACGTCTTAGACGGGCGGATATCCGAGTCGGGCACGTATCGCGAGCTCGTCAGTCGAAAAGACTCGCGGTTCCGTGCGCTCATGGCGGCACAGTTGAGCGCTGCCGAAGCAGGGATCCCATCATCATAATGAATAGAAGATGACACGGCTACTTAGACGGATATGCGTAGTTTATTTCCACACTCTAGTTACAGTCACACTCCCTTTTGGCAAGCAAGCTCATCGAAAACACCACGAGAAAAAAGACGGCGTGCCGAGTGTGGAAATGAGACTAGTTGTACATGCTCTGATGATTACTACAACGGAGCGTAGGATAGTACAATATTTACGACCCACCAAAGAGAACTAGCGGTCGCCGTCGTCACCGGTACGTCGTCGAGTCCTTGAGGCGCCACCGCCGAAGCGGGCCCCACCACCACAACGACGATCCAGCCGACTCTTCCGCCTCTTGTACTGCGCGGGTCTCCACACTCCGGTGTCGCAGCCCCTCAGCCACCGGATCCTGTGCCACCGGCACGTCCTTCCATTCCTCCTCGTCCTCCTCGTGGGGTATCCGCTCCGCCATCTCCATCTCTTCCCGCCGCTCACGCTGGACCTCACGCAAACTAAAACTCCCCAATCCCCATCCCACGACTGGGTTTCGGTATTCCTGGTCCGGACGCCGCTCGTCTTCCCGATGGAAAACTTGCTGAATACGTTCGGCCCGCTCGGCCGCCTGGATATGTGCCGCAGCAAGATGCGCATGTCGTAACCGCGCAAACCACCGTTGCACCATCTGCACGGGCTGCATCCACTCCGACGAACCCAACATCGTCCCCGTCGATACGCTCGACGCATCTCGAGACGGCGAGCGCCGCATGTCGGGTTCGGGCGTCTCTCCAGACGGCACGTCGACCTTGGTGCTCGGCTTGAACGCGTCCGTGACGCCCTTCCAGACGGATTTGGCCTTTTCGCGGTGTTCTTTCCGTCGTTGGGCGCGTAAGAGGCGTTTTTGCTGTCGCTTGTTCTCACGCTGGAGGAGTTCTTCGACTTCGCGAACACCCATGCCTGCGCCGACCCACCACCACCAGCCGAGGAAGCTCTGCCAGAGGGTGACGGCCCACATGAGTTTCGGCATCCACGAAACCTGGTCCTGCCTTGGGATATAAACGAAATTGAGAGAGGTAGAGATCAAGGCGAGGAGGATGGCGCCGGCGCCAAATGCGGCCGTTCCGCCATCGGTACGCCAAGCCTGACGGCGGTTGACGAAGAAACCCCAGATGAGGAGGAAAGCAGTAAAGAGGACGGAAAGAGCGGCATTGCAGACGTTACGTGTATCTGCTGCGATGGAAGCGACGCTGGTACCACAAATGATAGGGAGAAGTTGCATGACGGCGGAAATGATGGCGAGCGGGCCTGATTTAGAAAAAATGTGGGAAACCGACCAAGGACAGGGGGAACGGATGACATACCGAGAAGGCCGAAAATGAGCCTGGCCTCGAGATCGGAGGGAAAGAGGAGGGTGAGGAAGTGTATGTGTGTGATCTGTGGGAGCGGGGCGTGAGAACACGAAGACGGAGACGGACGGGACGGACCTGGACGATGACAGAGGTGGTGGCGTTCATGACGACCCAGGTGGCGCTCTCCAGGGGAGTCCATGTGTGCTGGTACAAGAGGGTGGGATCGGTCGAGTTGACGGAGTAGTTTGAGGAGGGCATTTTGATGGCAAGATAGCTAAGCATGTAGGGCCAGTGCTGGCTTTGCTGCACGGCGGCAGAAAAGATGACATAGATGGTGGCGGTGAGAGATACGAGGAGGGTGGTGACGCCGGCTATCTGAAGGATATAGTTGGTGCGTGCGAGGGGCCAGTGATACTGCGCGGTGAAGATGAGGTGGAGCAAGAGGACAGAGGTGAGAGTGAGGGCAATGCCGGTAAGGAGGATCTGGACGGGGAGGGACTGGGCAAAGGAGGGACGGTAATCGAGGATGGGGTCCCGAGGATACGAGCTGTTCTGGGACTGAGCCATGGCCACTTGGCCGAGATGGAGGAGGAGGAAGAAGAGCCATGCGACGTTCGCCTTCATCGTTCACACTTGGCCTCTTGGCAAAACTGGACTCGCTTGGCCTCTCTCATCGGACTCTGAATTAGTACCCGGTGCCGAACGTACACATGTACAAATACGCTACGGCATCAGCTTGCCACATCGAATCGCTTTCGCTGCCTCGCACTGCGCCTCGTCCCGCAGAAACCGGTCGTAAATCACTTGCACCTGCTCCCGCTCCTACAAAAACCTGGTTCAGTCGAGCGATATCGCACACGGGGGAAACAACCCACGCTCGTCGTCTTGCCCACGCTCTCCCTCGCAGTCAACCGTGCCGCATACGCCTTCCACTCCTCACCCGACCCCGCCCTATCATACCCCCGGTGCTCCTCCAAAATATACTCCTTCGCCACCCACGGCGCGATGACCACGTCCACCAGCGACACCTCTTCCCCCACAAAATACGGCCCCTTCACCTCTGCCGCAAACTTGCGTTGCGCCTCGTACAGCTCCGTCCTCGCCTGGTTCACCTTGGTCTCGTCCTGCGCTTGCAACAACCCCTGCCACGCCTGCAACAGGTTCTTGATCGCATAGTCGATCCAGATCCGCACCCGCCCCCGCTCGTACGGATCCAATGGGAGCAAATTGGGCTTGTGCGTCGGGTACGCGTCCTCGAAAAACTCGCACAACACGATCGACTCGTACAGCGCTTTACCTTGGTACTCGATCGTCGGCACGAACCCCTTGGGATTCAGCTCTGGACAGCATTCCCGAT
>QGOH01009338.1:1063-18524 GCA_003313155.1 Boletus sp. MG95 | reverse complement strand
GTTTTTTTTTTTTTTTTTTTTTTTTTTGAAACTCTGGATACATTTGACGTCTGTCACTACTAGTCACTCCTCCACCCCGCCGAGGTTGGGGCGCTTGACATGTCGTTTTGACAGGGTCGATCGACACATGATCAGGGATGAAAACACGGCTTTGGGACAAACATCACACTCCGTCAATGGGTGACCCAGAGTCCGGCGCGGCCCTGGCTTTCGAAGAAAAAAAAAGGAGAGGGGGAAGGGACAAAGGGTCGCACGTCGTCGTTGTTTTTTTTGGCGTGCGACCTTGAAAGGGGGTAACAAGGCGGACGCAAAACGCCACACCGAATGGATTGTTCCTGTGGTAACGATATACAGTATCTTCTTTGTCTCGCTTTATCTTGCCAGATAACCTCTAAATCGTGCGTTGCCGACCATGCCGTATCGCCCCTCATGTCTACCTTGTACTTAACTTGGAAAATAGGATCATCAGGGCCAAAGCCCATCGTTCGAACTGTTCCTTGGATACGAACAACAGCGCTTGTGAGAGCACCGCTTTGACGATCTGTGCCGACATCCCCTGTGGATGGAAGGATGAACGACACGGTTTGAGAATAGATGCGGGATCGAGATGCGTTACCTGATACCAACCGACAAAACCTTCCGTCTTGAGTACGCGGATGAGCAGCCCAGCAGCCCCTGTTTGTTTCACTTTGACAGGCGGTCGCGAGGAATGTGGCAGCACGCCTTCTTCTTCCGTGTCATGCTCCGACGTGCGCGCTTGAATACGCACCTTGGCCATGATATAAGGATACGTCACCTGCCCCGGTGTTCAACTCGAGGTCGCGGAGCCGAGGGGAAAACGACTCACAATGGTAGCGAGCGTCTTGCTGAACGCGCCAAGCAGGAATGTCATTCCAGGGGTGAGTTTGTCAGCTGCGCCGGCTGCGGCCCTCGCGAGGAGGAGGATGCTCTTCAGCCGCTCGTACACGCCATAGGTGATCGCGGGATTCACGGTGAGCACCATGCCTGGTTTGATACCTAACCACAAGCCCGTTACCCCCTCCTCACGGATGATCTCTCGCGCGACGATCAAGAACGAGTCATCGTCGCCACGAGGGTCGGCGCTTTCGCTGGTTTTGTCGGTGCGCGACGAGCGGCCGACTTGTTGTCTGGTTGCGATGACAGAGACGGGGATGGTGAAGATTTGGGAGAGAGCACCGGCTGCGGCGCCGAGGGACAACTCTGCCGCGGTGGATAGCGCGGGTGTTTTAGAACCGGCAGGGGCTCTCGCGGCGAGACGTTTGATGTAGGAAGTGCGGAGGAAAGCGTAAAAGTAAAAGTACGCGTATTCTACGGACGGGTCCCTCTCCCAAATCAGACTGGGCTCAGGATGGGTTGGTAGGAAAAGAACGCACGCATGGAGAAGGTGTTGAGCATCGTCGCTGCGAATCCACGGTACCACCCCGGGATGCCTTCGTGCTTGAAGATGTCCAGCAAGACGGACCACATCGTCAGTTCGTCTTTGCGTTTCCCCTTGGTAGTCGGTGACGTGGCTTGTATTCGTGTTTTTGCGCTGCGGAGGCGAGATCAGTGTTGTCTGGTGTCGAGTGAGCGATACTTGTACGCACACGTCCAGTGGATATACGACGCTGCGGGGCGTGTCAGCATCCGTGATAACATCCGGGGTAAGTCGAGTGCTTACGCATTGCTGAAGCAGGCGCCGAGAGCACCAGCCAAGGCTGCCCCAAACGGCGTCAGCTGCTGAGGAGGTGTTGCAGGCTTGGACTGGACGGACATGGCAGTCTGTGCGAAGCTCAAGAGTGCGATCGCAGAGCGGTCGCTGGTTTTCGCCCGGAACCGGTCCAACCGGATCCAGCTTGAAACATAATACACATTCACATGACTGCGAGTACTCGCACAAACCAAATAAGGAAAGCAGAGGCTTTGGATCCTAACATGTACAAATATTCACGATCAGACCTTTCGCATGGTCCAAACTACTTGCCTATCCATTCGAGTTTGGATCCCTCCGGGTGCGGAATTGGTTGGATCGCATGACTGTGCCTAGATTACATACAGCGTACTCGTGCCTCGCTCACAGGCCTGCAATTTGCATCTTCAGCCCAATTACACCACCCCCACGTCCATCCCATCCCTGTATCTCTGCACGACACACCGGACATCTATACCACGAGGGAATAAGTTAAACTAAACAGCGTTAGAGCGAAGGACTCACCTGGCTGCAGGTGCCCTTTCCATCGCAATGGCCATATTTCTTCTGATGGTCGACTTGACCGCTGTAAATAGGCACTGGCCACAGCATATATGTCCACACGGAGTCAGGGTTGCGTTGGTCGGAGGGAAGAAACAGATGGGACACGTATACGCCGAAAGGGGCTCTGGCGTCGGAACGGTGGAGCTCGAGGGGGGTATTTGACCAGGAGATGCTGGCTGTTCATGGATGTCGATCGAGGCAGTACCGGAGGGAATCCGGTCCGCTTTCGAGGACACGGCTGTGGGTCCATCCAAGTGGGAGAGATCGATGGGAACAGAGTTGCTGGACGATGCGGCAACGGGTGGGTCGACGGGAACAGAACGCGATGCTTGATGGGGTTCGTCGCCTGTTGGCCGAGGTGTGTTGTCGGCAACGACGTCTGGGGGTAGCTCCCATGTCGAGATCTGGGTGTAGACGCTGCTCGGCTGGCTGGCATCTGTTGGGGTTGGTGGGGGTGGAGATTGCACTTCCAGCTGGGCCTGGTGGACGTCGATACCTGGGTGCGCCGCGACGTATTCGGCATCGCAACCGACGTCTACCCGCCTTCGTTTCTGTCTTGGGCGATCAGAGTCGCTGGCGGCTTCATGCGCTGGCGACGCGGCGCGACGATGGCATGGATTGCGACAAGTCAAGGGTGCAGGCAGTGGATGTGATACAGACGGGGATGTCGTAAGGTCAATCACATCTTGTACGGTGCTCATCGTGGCCAACGACGAAGAGATTGTTGCTGAATATTGCGTAATAAACCATTGTAGGTGCCCGGGGTCTCGTGCCACAGCGCGATCAAAGTGACACGTAGCGGAAACAGTCTAATACACATACACACCAGCGTCCGAACTAGCCACTCCACCGACGCTCCCAGCTCTAACACTGGGTCTCTTTTTCTAGAAATGTCTGCGGCACCGGTCAGGGAAGGATCTCTGCTTGACATACTCGACAACGTCGTACCTGGCTTCGCGCGCTTCGATGCGTTCACAAAGCTCCCCTCGACCTACAAAGCCCGCTCCGAATCTCGCGGTTTCCTCACTCTTTTCGTTGTCCTTCTCGCTTTTCTCCTCGTGTTGAATGATCTCGCAGAGTACGTCTGGGGCTGGCCTGATTACGAGTTCAGCGTCGATACCCGGGCAAAGAGTTTCATGGACGTCAACGTGGATATGGTTGTGAACACTCCCTGTTCATGTATGTACCAAAGCAAACAGATTTGATGCTGGTATTCATTCCTCTGACATAGACCTCACCGTGGATTTGCGCGACGTGGTTGGCGATCGTATGTTCCTCAGCAAGGGGTTTCATCGCGACGGAGTGCGTCCTTGGGTCCTCGTCCGTTTTGTCGTTCGTGTCTCATCCGCCCTCGCAGACTGTATTCGATATTGGACAAGCCACCACGCTCAAGTGCGTCCTCTCCTCATCGTCCGAACAGTGTCTCACGTGACGTTTTCACTCACAGAGAGCACGCCGAGGCACTCTCCGCTCGTCAGGCGGTTGCCCAGTCGAGAAATTCGCGCGGATTATTCTCGTTCTTCAAACGTGCGGAACCCGACTACCGTCCGACATATAACCACAAAGCAGACGGGGATGCGTGCCGAATCTATGGTACCCTTAGTGTGAAGAAAGTCACTGGTGAGTATGTACCATCGTGTTTGAATGTCGTTTCTCAACGTCTTTACCAGCCAACTTACATGTGACTACGCTGGGCCACGGATACTCGAGTGCTGTTCACGTGCCTCACGATAGTGTGTCTGTTTTTGGTGACATTACTCACTTGTTTTCACCATGTTGTCGTAGAAATGAATCTCTCTCATGTCATCACCGAATTTTCCTTCGGCCCGTATTTCCCTGACATTGCACAACCACTCGATTATTCGTTTGAACTCGCCCGAGAGCGCAAGTCTTGTCCATATCAGCTTCTTCTTTCGGGCGACTTACCTTGCTTCTCTTCTGACAGCGTTTATGGCGTATCAATATTACCTTCACGTGGTTCCTACTACATACGTTGCTCCGCGTTCCCCGCTTCTCCACACGAACCAATACAGCGTCACACACTACATTCGCAAACTAGATGGCCACCAAGGTACTCCTGGCATTTTCTTCAAGTTCGACCTCGATCCGATGCTTATCACGATCCACCAACGCACGACCTCTTTGGTTCAGCTATTAATTCGGTACGTACGCATTACCTTTCCAACGACAGACACTCACTTATTGCGTCAGGTGCGTTGGTGTCATCGGTGGTATATTCACCTGCACCTCGTACTTCCTCCGCGTCACGGTCCGTGCCATCGAAGCAGTTTCTGGCGCAGACTCGACCCCAGGCATCGTTGCCGCTGAATCAACCAGTGTCAAACGCAAATGGGCGGGTGGACAGATCCGTGCACGCCCCAATGCAAACACCGGACGCGTCGTGCGACAGGGCAACGGATGGGTCGTTGAGGGTGCCGGAACCCCATACTCAGCGACGCCTGCCCAAGGTGGGTTCGGCCCAGCGAGTCCATACCCATACACGCCTTTCACTTCGACGACCCTCGCGCCGCCACCACCGCCCTCGGCATCTGCCGCCTCGCCAACGTTTGGTTCTGGTTTGGCACCCTTGACACCAGGGGTTGGGCTAGGGTTCGGCGCGCCAGCGTTTACGCACTCTCGAACACCGAGTCTGATGGGTGGATATACGGGAGCGCCGAGTACGTCGAGGAGCGTCAGTGGGGATGGCGCTGGCGCAAGTTTTGGACCTGCTGGGGTGTCGTTACCGGCATCGCCGTTCCCCGGGTCGGTACCTACTACGCCGATGGTCCCTCCGCCACCACCCAAGTCTGTAAAAAAGGATGATTAAGGTCGGAGACGAGGGGGTGGGTTATGTTTTACTCGTAGTGTAGGGTTGCGTGTCAACGACTCCGAGGCCAGCATCGTGATTGAATGGGTCCTCTCCACTTGAACGCTCTCTCAGTGATTTGTATTTTAAGACGGTTGTGTACTGCAATTCTTGGCAGTTGCCACCTCCTTCACCAACACGATGCCATCCCACAACGCTGTCCTTTCAAATGCCCTGAACACGCCAGGGATTAAAAAACTCAGGAATAAACGAGTCGTGCTTGCATCTGCGAGCCCGCGACGGAGCGAGATTCTTCGAACGCTCGTGAGTGTGCCCACGTCGCTAACGCTGCCATCTTATCTGTTCATCTGTCGTCGACTGTCCTGATCACCTACGCCGTCCACGCGCTTTTCATTTTGCCAGGGCCTCGCACCGGAGATCGTGCCCTCCACGTTCGCTGAGAACTTGCCCCTGTCTTCGTTTGAGCAGATCCATGAATATCCTGTCGCTACTGCGATGCACAAGGCAGTGGAAGTGTACGAGAGACTCGTGGTGCGTCCATTCGCCGTCGTCGTCGGATGGTGACGAGATGAGAGAGGTGACCGTCTGTCCCTGTCCGTACGATGTTGCGATAGACCGAGAACCCGGACGACCCTCCTGATCTCGTTATCGGTGGTGAGCTGGCATTTCTGTGTTCTTTCTGGGATTCGGGGACGTCACACTATCCTACAGCGGACACGGTCGTTTTCACGCACGCGCTGCCCTCGACGACGCTCGAGATGGAGTTGGGCACGAGGCAGGAGCTGCTGGAGAAGCCGCTCTCGAAAGCGGACCATTTGCGCATGTTGCAGGATCTCAATGGGAACGTGTGTGAGGTCGTGACGGGCGTGTCGCTGGGTGAGTTGACTGGTGTTACTGCTCGAGGACGCGAGACCGTGGATCGAACAGTGTTTTTTTTTCTCCCTTTGTGATGCCCTAGTTTACCCTGTGCTCACTGCGCCGGGGTATGCGACGAGGTAAGCACGCTCGTCCGGTCTGTTGGTCGCGCTTGCGGTTTGTTTCACCGTGTGGGATAGGGAGATGGAGGAACAGACGCTCGTCTACTTTGTAGACCACCCTCTGCATATCCTTCAGGCGTACGTCGAGAAGGGTGAAGGGTCGGATAGGGCAGGTGGGTTTGCGGTGCAGGTACGCTTTGATCCCACCCGTTTTCATTCGTGTACATGGTGTATTGTTCACTCGCCCCACCGTGCCTGTGCTCGAGCTGAACGTGTTCACACCACACAGGGTCTCGGCAGCATTCTGATTCGCAAAATCGATGGGGATTATAACAACGTTGTTGGATTCCCTGGGACGTCGTTCTTTCGATTGATAGATGAGCTGGCAGAGGAGGAAGTCGATTTCTTGCAGATATGATCAGAGACGCTGTACTGTACGACCCCATGGCAACACCAACACGATCTCATTCACATTCATGGGGGGGGTGATAATCTGGTTGGACACAGCCATTGGAGCACTGTGCTGACCAATCAGGCAAGTACGGCGGCAGTGCCGTACTGACCCGTCAAAGGCTTCTCTCTGTCGACTGTTATTTCGCTCTGTACATCCGTCCTCTCGACGTTGCTCGTCCACAGGCTCCCTTTTTTCTATCGACTGTGCTTGCCCCCTTGTCAAGATGTCTGGGTTTGCCGCTCTCATGGCGCTTAGCGCCTCACAAACAAAACAAGCGCAGAGCGCGGTCCAGACGGCGCTTGAGCAGCGTCAGCGGAACGAAGAACTGAAACGGAGGAAACAAGAAGAAACAGAGCGCAAGGCGCGAGAGGAGGAGGCGAAGCTCCGCCAGAAACGATTCGAGGACGAGAAGAAACAGCTGGAGCTTCAGGCGAAGCAGGAGGCAGAGCAAGTGCGACGGGAGGCAGAGCAGACACGACGAGAGGAGGAGGCTCGGAATGCGTTGCTCTACGGGCCCAAGAAGGCAAAGCAGCAGGGGCCGAGATGGCCTACCTCGCAGTCGGGCATCAAGGAGGAGGTGCGCAGACGACGGGTGGGCGAAGAGGAGGAGGAAGATTCGAGGTCTGGATCGCCTATGATGGCGTTGACGAGGGAGGAGAAACGGCAACGGAGGGTGGAGGCGGAGATGCGGCGTACGTATCAGCTCAAACGGGCTTCGTTTACGGGGTATTTCAAGGCTGGTCGACGACTCCCAGGTGGGGCTATCGATGCCCCGTCAGCGCCCACCTCCGACTCCGGCTCCTCTGCGCAGTCGGTCAAGGCGCGCCTCGCTGCGCTACCCAACACGCTGACGAAGCTCAACGTGAACAAACGGGACACGAGAACGATCGACGAAATTCTTCAGGACCGGGCCAAGGCGAAAACAGCGACCCTCGATGGTGACGATGCCCGTGAATTCAACGACTGGTTCGGAAAGGCGAAGAAGAAGGAATCCGCTTCGCTTCCAAGCACACAGTCGAGCGCCACGTTTGCGTCGGCGCCGTCTTCGGGTGCAAATTCACCGGTACAGGGCGGCACGAGTAAGTGTTTTTTCTTTTTCTTTTTCGACGCCTCTCTCTCGGTCATGGTATCCAACTGCTGTGGTCACGCACAGGAGCCGCGTCGCAACCACTGGCCAAATCGCAGCCTCCCGTTGCCAATGGCAAGACGGCATTCACCCCATCTGGGTCCAAGTCGTCCTCGCAATCTAGACCTGCATTGAGCGCCAAGACATCTTCGTCGGCGATCCCCAAGCTCTCGTCTTCCACCGTCAAGGCTTTGCAGTCCAAAAGTCCACTCCCTAAATCGCACTCTGTCAAGTCGGGGTCCGTCCCGGGTGGTGGTAGTGTTGCGCCTCCCCGAGTGGGAGGGGTACTACCCAAGAAGCGACCACGGTCGCCTTCGCTCTCGCTTTCGCCTCCTCCGTCGAAACGACGTGTGTCTGAACCCGAGAACGCGCTCAGCTCCGAGATCTGGAAGCTGTTTGGCAAGGACCGGAGCTCGTACATCGCGCGGGACGTGTTGAGCGATGACGAGGATATGGAGGCGGACGCGACCATCGTGATGAAGGAAGAGATGCGGAGGTCAGTCCTGACGTTTCCATTCTTTTTTGTGAAGTGTCCACCGCCATCTGCATCGCTCACACACACGCACAGTGCCCGGCTCGCGAAACGCGAAGACGAGGTCGCCCTCGAGGAGGAGAAACGCCACGAAGAAGAGAAGCGCAGACGAAAGCGCGAACGCGAGATGCGCGAAAGACAGGGCATGTGAATGCCTCCCATCCCCTGACCCATCGATCATGAACGTCTGCTGCATCTCGCACCCTGCCACCGGTGAACGTCATCTATTCACCATGTACGCTTGTTCCTCGGTATTTTTGCTGTCCTCCCTCTATTACCAATTCTGCGCTGCTCGTCGGATACTCCATTCCAAAGACTACACTTTTTTTTTTCTTTCCTTCTTTCCGTTCTTCTTGAATTATCTAGATGCGACTAGGATTCACGCATGACCATCACCCAACCTACCACTTTTTTTTCTTTTCTTTTCTTTTCTTTTCTTTTGGTTTATGAAACACCTTTTGCCCAATTTTGACAGGGATTCGGTCGGATTTCACAAGTTCATGACCCACATTACACACAACATATATATCCATGTCTTTTTCTTGTTGCGTCTTCGCGCTTGTTTTCCCTGTTCTTCTACAATCCCTCTACTGTATTTGCATCACGCGCCTGTCCAACTCTCACTCGCATACAAATCCCATGTTTTACTTGCATGTCGTCGCCGTCGGAGGAAGACTCGATATAATTACATGAATAGATAACACGGGGAGCGAGAAAAAGGGAAGACATGGGATAGCGATCGACAATAAGAGGGTTGTTATGGCGAATCTATGCGTGTGCATGTATGCAAGAAAAAGAAAACGAAAACGAAAAGCGCTCGGTGTGCCGCTGCGTCGACGTCAAAAGTCAAGAAAGTCGGTGGGTTCAGCTCCCATCGTCGGTTCGGAAACGCTTGGCTTGAGGATACTGTCCGCCCTGTTGCATAAACGCCGGATTGAAGTGACCTTGCATGCCATATCCACCGCCGCGTCCGCTGCCGCCGTTACCGGCCATCATTCCCATACCTATAGCGAATACATCCAAGAGGGACTCCGTAAGAAAAACAGCGCGACGGCAAAAAGAGACCACTAAAAGCTCATACCCATTCCGCCGCGTCCTCCCCCGCCGCCCATCATCCCCCCACCACCACGTGGACCCTGGGGGATCATCCCACCCCGTCCACCGCCTACGAACCCGGTGCCCATGCCGCCGCCGCCGCCGCCGCCGAACCCACCCATGCCCATGTTCCCCATGGCCATCGCGTTCATCATACCCATGCTTGCCATGCCCATCGGTCCCATGTTGCCCATCATATTAGGCATCCCGCCGCCGCCGCCGCCGCCGCTCCGCATCATTCCACCGCCCATCATGCCTCCCCCGCGTTGCATACCGCCTCCCATCATGCCGCCGCCCATTTGGGGACCACCCCCACGATAGCCCCCGCCACCACGACCCATGGCCCCGCCTCCGGGCTGCATTGGTGTACCCTGCTGCCGTTGCTCACGCGGCGGTGGTTCTATCGATCAGACTCTTTAGCGTGTACGTTATCACACATATATACACCTTTCCTACCTTTGGGAAGCGTTCGGAAAGGATTCCCTTGTGAGGAGGAAGTCAATGTTGCGGTTGCACGTCTATTTTGAAAGTCACTGGAGAGAACCCGTTTCGTCATTGCAACATCAGACAAGACAAACGACGCACTTGTTGTCGAACCACGTCTTGACAGCATTGGCACCCTCAAAGCTTCCACATTCCAAGTATGCGACCCTGTAAGCCAGTGGCCATATCAATGGCAACGAAACCATAGCCTTGTTTAAACTCACCCCTTGCTTTTACCATTCACTTTATGTTCCGAAAACGTGATGTCCCGGTGATCAATCGCAACCCCGACATTCAGAGCAACTTGACGCAAATCCTCGTCTGTCGTCCACTGTAAAAACAAACGTTGGCAACAAGACAACGAAACAAAAGCGCTCAGAACAGATTGCACACGCGACAGCTAATTGACAGGATAAAGAACGGACCCATTGTAGATCCCCAATGTACAACGCGTCATAGCCCATCATCGACGGGTCCACGCTCCCACCGCCGCCATGTCCACCGTTTGAGTGATAGCTCCCATTCATGACGACGTCTGACCCTGTCGGATCTGGTTTTGGGTGCCCTGCTTGACTCGGGATGGGATTGGTGTTGCTGGTGGCGGAATGCGAACGCGAGGGTTCGGTCGAGGGGGGCAAGATGGTATGTTTTGTCTCTTCGTCTTCGTCGGGTCGAGGACGCTTTTCGCCCGTCGAAGGCTCGACGGAGGTGTTCACAGCTTCGACAGGCTCTTCGACCTGTACTTCATCTTGAAAGCCATCGTCCTTTATTCACAACACCCGATTCCGCCCAACGTCAGCAAAACGGTGTATATGCGCTCGAGGAAGCCGCCTACCTGTTCCGCCTTGCTTATCACGAAGCCGTCGTCTTCGCCGTAGATGTCAAAATCGTCCTCAGGCATGACTCAGAAGCAGTTTCGAGCGAGGGCAAGTAAACACTTGTTTTGCACTAGAAGAAAGAGGACAGAATGACAGGATGGGTTGAGTACCGACGTGCACATGATGATAGGCAATAGGCACAAAAAAGGGGCGACAGGACAACAACAGTGGAGGGAGGGGAAAGCTCAGCGCATATACAGAGGGTGAAAAGTGCGGTTCTGTGCGCTACAGGATCAGCGACACAGAAGGATGGAAGGTCTCTTACAGGATTAGGTATGGATACAGTGACTGTGATTAAGCGGGACCCTTCCGTCCGCTGGTTTATACAGTTTGGTAGGTAGACTCGGTAAAGACACGTTCTTTCGCGGGGGGGAACGCACAAGAAAACTGTTGGAGGTGCAGAGCGGGCAGAGGTCGATGCAAAGAGAAAGCGGACAAGATCGTCAATTTGGTTTGTTGAGCTGTATTAACTGCGCTTTGTTTGTCTCTGTTTTGATCCTGTGGCGTTCACCACTCTCATCTCTTCTCGCGAAGCACCGCTCCGACCACTTCTTCCTGTCGCGCCAACCACAACCCAAACCCCGGCGACCGCAACCACTTGTCATAAAACTCCTTCTGCTTCGACGACGACTTGAACGGCAGCGCCGAGGGACTCTTCTTCAGTGACACAAAAAAATCGCTCGAGCTGAACGGCTTCAGTCGCGCCTTGCCTGCATTGCACTCCGATGGCGACGGCATGAGCGTGTTCAAGTAGCGATTGAGTGGGATAAGCATGGCGTTCGTCCGCGTGCAAAAATGTCTGCGCATGTCGAGCGAGGCTTGGATTTCTGTCCGCCCCACCGTCAATGCACCGTCTCTATGGGATGGGCTGGTACATACGATCTGCCTCGTGACCAGCACACGCTTTCTCAAGGGATTTGAGCAGTTGTCGGTCCTTGGAAATGTATCGTCGGTGCGTCTTGGTCGTCCATCCGGGAGAGGGACCGGTGGTGACCATGTTAGTCCCCCTGCGCAACCTACTCCCGTGGTACATACATAAACATCGCTTGAATGGCAGAGCATATCGCACTCACTGTGTCTTTCGTCCCACACTCAGCACATGTGGCCAGTGCGCACACGATTTCTCGAAGAAGGGGTTCGTGACACCGATGAGGAGCCCCGCCTTGGGTGGAGCCTTGTTCACCAACAGAGAGTGATCTTTGTCGTGGATCGTAAAGTATGGACGAATATCTGCAGCGAGCGGGATCTGTACATGCCACGACCGTGCCCGGCGTCAGTAGCGCAAAAAAAGATGTGCTCGGAGACGTACCGGACGCACGAGGTCACGGAGCCACCATACAGCTTGGCTTGTCATCGAGGGCGATGGTCCAAAGATCAGGATTGGCTCACACAACACCAGGCACTCCCACAACGACCATAAGTTTGCCAATGACGCTTCGAAGAGCTGTATTGGTGGCGGGTCGAACGGTCCGGAGGATGCGAGGAGCTACACGGTGAACGGGTCAGTCACAAGGTCCAGGTAAACGTGAAGTGGGGTACTGACATGCACAGCTGGGTTGAATCGCTCATCGAACGTACTGCTTTCGGCGAGTTGTTGGCTGTCGGAACTCAGAGGCAGCTCGACGTGAAGCACGGAACCCAGGAACCCGAGTTCGACAGTCGAGCCTGGTGATGGGCTTTGCCTTTCTTTGGCATCTGAGGGCTCAGCAAGGGTGACCCAGAATACCAGAAAGAGGCCCCGTACCAATTCGCAATGTTGTAGCATGCTGTCTCGAGCATTGGAACACCGTGATCACGGAAAAGCGGACCGAGCTGGGTTATCATAGAGGTATACAGTGCCGGGTATTGGTGATGGGTTAGAAGCACCAACGAAGACTATGACGATCTCGTTAATTCCTTGGCTAGCTCACATACCATCCTCGGACTTCACCTGTTGGTAGCCACGCTTCGAAGTCGGGTCTCTCTTTTGGTGGAAATATGAAAAACCATACACAAACCCATCCAAAGGCTGAGGACGCCGTTCTTCACGAACGTCCTCCATGGGTGCTTCAGGGGACTTGGGGTATACCCTAATCCTAAAGGAATGAACTTCCGACCCTTGTTCAAACTGTAACGAGTCGGGGAACGAGGAGAACGCGCTTTAAATGCGTGTCAGCTCGGCGAAGATTACGTTCATGAAAGACATGCATGTTTTCTCTCTCTGAAGGTGTCAGGTATATGGGAGGGTGTACTGCTCGCACGACCGGTCCGAGGTCGAGGTCGAATTGAACTAGATACAAAAAACACTTAGAGCCCCTTGACTGAGAGGCAACGACCAGCTTACCGACAACGAAGGCGAGTGCCCATTTTTGCATCTCCTGCACTCTGTCCTCTGAGAACGCGAAAGACGGAGGGTCATCTTCTGAGTTCACGTGTCCAGACACAGTTGACGGGAGGTAAGGCACCGTTCTCGATCGCAAGATGGGTTGGTGTGTAGTGAGTCGTCTTTCTTGCTGAACCTCGGTGACTTGGGAGAGTGAGGGTGATTTCAATGAACCATGTGTTACGACCAGCCCCACGGTGTCGAGTTGCAGCTGAGAGGTCGGGCGAGACATCGGAGAGGAGATATCGGTATCAGAAATGGTCAGAGAGCTTCTGCGAGAGTAATAGTATAACCCGATGTCCTGTTCCTCGAGGTCGTCGGGGACCTGGAGGCTCGAACTCATGGCTGACTTTCAGCAGCCAACCAACCGAACTTGTACCAAGTCCAAGCTGGATATGGAACTCGGAGCCTTTGAATTCTAACTATCGCAAACAACCGCCTCTGGCCGACTGGATAACTATGGTTGACCACCGCCACCCAAACTTTCCGCCAAGTCTCTCTATCACCCCAAACGCCGGCCTTTTCGCAAATGAGGTGTCCAAACACATTCCAGAGGACGGTATCGGAGATGCGTTCAGCATAGAGGCGCAACGAGAAGCAATCTCTCGATACGGCATCGCAGGCAGGGTCTGGTGAATACCTCGTCTCCTCTTCCTCCAAGGACCAGACCAACCCGTACTTGGCACGCACACTGTATAGGGAAGCTGCGTACGCGCTGTGTGCCTACGTTGACCCCGCCGAGGGCGACGTACTTGATTTCGATCCACCTTTTATGGATGACCCGCATGAGCCCCTCGGTGTTATCGAGCTGGGGTCTGGAACAGGCATAGTAGCAGCAAGTATCGCGAAGGCGGTACAACACGCCGTCACACCAGGCGGGTTCGTGATCGCGACGGATCTCCTGGACGTCTGTCCTCTGTTGGAGCACAATCTCGGAAGACATATCTCTGGGGTGGGGAATCGCCCCGACTCGGGCGTTGTTTTCGTGAGACCGCTCGCATGGGGCATCCTCGACTACGCCACCTCCATCGCCAGCGAATTCGACTTTGTCCACCCTTTCGCTTCCCGTCGGCTGACACACATCGTCTGCAGCGATCTTGCGAGTACCGTCGTTCGTTCAGACCCAATGAGACGCTCATCGCTCACCATGCTTCACGTTTGCAGGTGTACTTTCCGGAACTCCTCGGCCCGCTTCTCCGGACGCTCATACACCTCACCTCACCGTGTTGTGTACCATCGTCGGGGCCGCCCGTCAAGATCGTCATTTCTTATAAGATCCGCAGTCTTTCGAAGGAGACCCCGTTCTGGACAGCGTTCGGTCTCTGGTTCTCGTTCCAGCCTGTCCTGGCGCGTCGCCGGGTTCGACCTGTCCAAAGCAAGAACACACCTCCAGATGACGAGCCGGACACTACAGAACCTTGGGGACAGTTCGGAGCAGACGACGACGCAGATCGGACATTCGTCTTTGTTGCACATCGTCGGCCAACGTCGATCACATGGCACGTCCCCGAGACAGATAAGGAGTTAATGGAAGGTGTGGGTCCAACGACGAAAAGGGGAGACGATACATTTGAAACGATCCTCTTCATGGCCATCGGAACTAACAATCCAGCCGAATAAAAGTCCGTCGAATTCAAATATACCAATCCTAAATACCCTTACACCACGAAAAAAGACGACTTCTGAATGCGTTCATCATATAGTTCCTACTCCTTCGTGATGGAGGAATCGTTGATTCCCGTTCTCCAAAAGCCCAACTGAATTGTTGTAATCCGCACCTAGCTCCTGTATGTACTCTGGCGGCGCGCGAGAATGTACAGAAACACCCAGTGCGGGAAAGTTGGCGATGGTCACCTTTTCCCTGAGTAGGGGAGTGCTCTTGGGTGCAGTGACGATGAAACCAGCTGTTTCAAACGGCTGGAGATCCAAGTGATACTGCATGGCGTGTCAATTAACACGATTTGAACTCCACAAGGGACACGACCCACACTGATGGTAAATCCGGGGAACAAGGTACTCGGTTTGAAACTCCTCTTGACATCGACCTCGCCTTGCAAGACGCGTTGTCCTTGGTCACTGTAGTCTCCCTGTGACCAGAATATGGCGCGTGCGAGGTTCGCGAAGAAACAGTTGTCTGTTCGATGGTCGGTGCCATTGGTGGCGTCGGAACCTATGGCCAAGGAACGGACTAGGAGAAGTTTGATTTCCTTGGGGGCTGAGAGGAGGTCGAGGGCTTGTTCGTCGTTTCCTGTGAGGGCTAGCCAAAGCGGTATGACAGTTCCTCGGCCATAAGTCAACTCACAAAGTAGTCAGCTCAGAACGTATGTGATGTATTTGAGATATGGGAATGTTCTTACAGGTTTTGCCAGGGCTAACTGTGAATGCAACATTCACGTTGGCCTTGTTTGATCAGCCAAGGGAGGTGATCACTTACACTGAGCGTCACTTCGGCAGTGTGTGAACCGAACAATGTTCCTTGGATAGTCAAGGGAGGGAGGACATGCCAACCATCGGGATCACCTGTATGGTGATTGAGGTAGATGAAACTAGTTATCGCAAACACGGTACCTTCGGGCCCGACGAGACCGAGGCCTTCCTTGTACGCTTTCTGAAGCATGGGAGATGGTAGCTCTGGTCGCGTCGCGGGAGCATAGCCAAAAGTCGACATCAAACTGTACGTTGCTCAGGAGACGAAAGAAAGAGCGAAAAAGAAATATCAACAATACTTTTTATCGACTCTGAGCATCCCGCGTTTGACCATCACGATAAGCTTGTAATCGACATATCCCGTGCTTGCTCTCTCAGAGAACGAGGTAGGGAGAGGGAACTTTTTCATCGTCTTTTGGTCTTGCATTTCGACCTCTCCGGGGAGCGTGAGGGAGAACGGCCAGGAATATTTTCCCTTGGCGAGCTTGGCCACCCTCGAGCCGTCGGGCAAGGACATGGAGGGTGTCCATAGATCGATCTCTGTATTGAGGAACAGCTGTTCCTCTTGGCCGACGAGGGTAGTCCCTGCCGTGATCTAACATGCTCATCAGGAAACAAGCCACGGAAACGTATGAAGCACGTAATGGACAACGCAGACCTTGACCGAGATGCTTTTGATAGACTCGGACTTGAGCACGTCCAAGTCGACTTGGCCGGAGATGATGTCACCCTCGCAGAAGGTGGGGAGCGAGGTAGACGTTGGTGCACGGCTGCTCACTGTGAGTGTCAGCCATTTGAAACCCTTTCCATCTTGGAGTGATACGGTGTGCTGTGAGCCAGCTTCAACGGTGTCGCTACGGGACCCCGCCGCGGCAAGCGAAGGTCTAAGGACCTCGGAATAGCCAGGTAGCTCAGAATCCATCGCGGTAGAGCTGCAGGCCCCCTTCGAGCTAGAAATGGACGAGCGCGTTTGTATTTAGCGGCGCAGCAGCATCGTGTGGACAGAGCAGATACAGGGGTTATTTCTCCCGTTTAGGATGGATACATCACGTGTTCGATTCACATATGATCAAAAGCCAACTCTCCCGAGTTGACCAGTGCAAAAATGTCGTTCGGCGGGTGCGTTTCGGGGTTGTGTGTTGCATTGCCTGCGCTGATCTATGTGTAGATTTGGATCGTCAACGACGACGCCCTCGTTGTTCAGTCAGACCAAGCCCGAAGGGTCGATCTTTGGTAGTACCCAGCCCGCGGCTACGGGTACGACCCCCTCGACACAACCCCAGACGACACAACAACAGCCAGCTACATCGCTGTTCGGACAGACTGCCAGCGGTACTCAGCAACAACAGACCTCGGCTTCGACTTCGACGCCGCTCTTCGGTCAACCCGCGAGTGGCACCCAGCAAACGACCGGGACGTCGATACTCGGGCAACCTTCTGGTACTGGTACCACTCAGCAGCAACAACCAACGTCGACAATCTTTGGCCAACCTGCGAGTGGTACGCAGCAGCAGCAGCAGCCCACCACTTCTTTGTTTGGTCAGCCTGCGGCCGGGACGCAGCACCAACCATCTACCACTCTGTTTGGCCAGTCTACGACTGGCCCTTCGCTTTTTGGTCAACCTGCGACTGGGATTCAGCAACAGCAACAACCGTCTACGTCTCTGTTTGGTCAGTCCACAACCGGGACTCAGCAGCAGCAACCCACGACGACCACGACACTCTTTGGTCAACCGGCAACTGGGACCCAACAGCAGCAACAGCAACAGCCTACCACATCTTTGTTTGGCGGTCAATCCATGACTGGCGCTCAGCAGCAGCAACAGCCTACAACACCCTTGTTCGGCCAGCCTGCTACTGGCACTCAACAACAGCCGTCTACCACCTCGCTCTTTGGCCAACCCGCCGCAAGTGGCACCCAGCAAACGTCAGGCACGTCGCTCTTTGGACAGCCCGCAGGTGCTACTCAGCAACAGCAAAAGCCCCCCACGTCTTTGTTCGGCCAGCCCGCGACCGGGACTCAGCAGAGTACAACTTCTTTATTCG
>QGOH01009337.1:3281-19828 GCA_003313155.1 Boletus sp. MG95 | reverse complement strand
CCCGCCCGCTAACGAGGAGTATGACATCCAACACGATGCGTCGGTCTGTGCGACTGCGGAACAGCCGCGAGAAACGACGTTCGGCGTTACAGCCACGGAGTCAGTGCTAGCTCGTCCCATTCGCACTGAATCTTTTAACTCCATCAATTTTAGCATTGCTTCCCGGGCCGAATAAACTAAGCGTGCGCCGTGGGACCAACGAACGCAAAAGGTCGCTGGCATCAGCGCTAGCTGCGGGGGAGTCCCACAGTTCAAAATCGCGCAGGGAGTGTGGGCAAATCGAAGTTCAGGTTGAGCCAAGGGCGCAGCCCGCAGGATCCCGCGAAAGTGCTGTATCCGTTCGGACCGCCAAGACCGCTGCGTGCTATCGGGGATCCTCGAGGATAGAAGACCTCCAGGAACAACTGGACATAGCCCTTCAAGCCAAGCAAGAACTGGCTGCCGAAGTGAAGCAGCACAAGATCAATGTTGTCCAATCAAACCTAAAGCATCTGGAAGATTATTTTACCTGCCCATTGTGAGTTCCATTCCTCACAAATCCCGCTGTCGTAACTGAAACATCTCCGTGTGCGGCACAGATGCTTTGAAATCATGTACGTTTTAACCCCCCTTTTACAATTCCTCTCACGGCTCCTGGACTTTGATGATCCGTTAGGGCCTGTCCATATTCGTTGATCCCGCGCAATTGTGGCCACACATTTTGTGCCACCTGCATTCTGAAATGGTTGTTCTCCCGTCTGCATAAGGGGTGCGGGGGTTGGCACGAAGCCGTCGACTGCCCGTTGTGTAGAAGTGCTCTACCTCACACGCCAGAGCGCACACCGCGATCCACTTTTTGTTTCCCATTCACCCCAAATCGAACCGCTGACACTGCGATTCGGGGCTTGATTAACGCTATCTCTCACGAGCTCGCCAATGCTTCGGCCTCCCCTTCCAGTCCACTGTCTGACTGGAATGAGGATGGTCATAGTAAACAAGAATGGTCTAAACGAGAGAGGTACGTGACGTCCTCGGATTCAGGAGTCGCATTGTTTTCTTTTCAACTGATTCGGCACCTTGCGCATTTCCATTTTTTTAATTCCGTGCCGGCAGAGCAGGGAGAATTGAGATGACATCGATCGCCGCCCAATGGAACACACTGAAGCCCACAGATTTCGTTCACATCAAGAATCGTCTGGAGGTGTAGAGCCACAAGCTTAGCATCAAAGTATAAACTATGCCAGATATGATGCTTTCCGTACATTCGGTGAGCCGAATAACTCTGATATGGGCCCAGGTGTCGGCTCAGGCAGTGCGCGGGCCAGTTCGTTTTCACATGTCAAGCTGCCAGAATCACTCCCCATACTCGACACATATCTCGCTTTTATCGTAATGCACCATCATAGCTATTTTCGTCAATTTGAATGGCCAGATGGACCGCATGGAAAGCTATTGACAACAACGCGGGTGGTTCTACTAAAGGTAGAAACAACGCTCTTTCAGGCCTCTCATTCCCAACACGTCCTGGTGTGATCCCTCAGGTGTGAAGTGGACACATCAGAGAATGAAACATACCCAATCAGCCAGAGTAAGCCACAGATCCCCAACAGAGTCCATTTTACCAAGGACAGCAGCTCCTTTCCACGCAAGCACCTTGGGATCCACATCTTTTGGCGGTGGTATAATCTGCACTTTCTCCATATTGGTAACCAACGGTGTGGCAATGGCTTGCAACCTTGACACAGCCAAGCGATCAGACAGCACACCGTCAGGTTGAAAAACGTCACTTTACCTGCTCTCGAGAGCATGAGCCATGCCGGGAATTTGTGCACCGCCGCCGATAACGAGAACCGCTTGAAGATACTTGCGTATCTTCTCGTCACCTCCACACGCCCGCGCGCTATTGAAAATGGCTACATCCAGGGGAAGCTTACTCGCTTCCAAACAAACATCGATAGGTAGCCCACCAGGGAAGTCACCAGCAGACGGACCAGACTGAGGCAGCACGTGCGGTGCAGGTTGGGCCGGGGGGTTGTGGTGAGGCGTTTTATCTTCCCGCTCAACTTCTATGACTGTCGGTGCATCGCCGTCGGTTGGTTCTGCTGTCGTCGGCGGGGGCGTCGGGTCCGCGGTAGAAGGCAATGAGACTTCTTGTTGTTCGACTTTCGCACCGTTCTCGGGGGGGTTAGCCGGACTCCCTGTAGCCATACGATTAGTAAATTGAAGCTTGCGAGTACAGTTGAGCTACTGACCTCCCTGCGAGGGGACAGTGGAAGAGACTTTTGCTGTGGACCCATCCGCGGCAGACGGGGGGGAGGGGAGTAAATGTTGAGTGGAGATAATCATTGCCTGTGTCTATAATTTACGATGAGGGACATCGCATACGAGACGCGTACATCGTGACCTACAACATGGTCAGCCTGATTCTCAACAATCTCTTCCGTGACATCGGTACTCGATATGGGTCGAAAACCCACCCGCTTTCGGTCAAACTCGACCACACGGGGCTCAAATATACTCTAAGGCTGGGAGGTCAGCACAAATGAAGGAGTATGACCGCACATACCGACCATAGGAGCGAGGATAATCTCGTCGTATGCGCGAAGACCATATTTCTCTGTGGGATGACCATATCGTCGCACGACAAAATCGTACAAATTCAAAGCCACGTCGCCCTGCCGTAACCGTCTTTACTGATTGTTCAGCAAGATCAATTAAAGCACACACACCTCTGCCAATGTGCATAAACGCGACTTGAGATCTTCCATCACTAACCAATCATGCCAACGGGCCAGGTTGATATCTCGGTAGGGGAAGTTTATCCTTTCAAGTAGAACATACAGAAGCTCCGTTATGTCATTGCCGCCCAGATTTAATGACATCCTTGAAGTGCGATCAGAACAACCACGGGGAGCGCTGATGAGTATACCTTGAATCGGAAATAACCAGGCCCTCGTCAACACAAGCTACACTTGTCTTGACGGCTCCGATATCGACGACACATGCGTTGCTTATCCCAGCTCCATATGTTGCCGCAAGCGATTCCTGAAGGAAACATGGTAAGTCAGCTCTCGGGGGGGGAACATGTTGATGCTGATAAGAAGTCATGACTTACCTGTTGCACGCAAATTTGCTTAAATCCTAGTGACACCAAGAGGATGTTGACAAATTCTCGGACGTAAACCCGGTCATAGAAATCCGGAATAACTAGCATGACAGAGTAATTCTGTAGAAAACGGCAAAAGAACATGAAACAATATTCATTTCCGACAACCGTCATTCACCAACCTTGAAGTCACGGCGTTTGATGTCTAGCTTTTCCTCAAGGACACTGTTGATGATGGTCTCGACATCATCCAGGATCATCTGAACAGAAGGATAATCCCTGCTGTTGAAATTCTGGCCATGAATTGGCCATCGGACAGTGCAATTCAAAGCCTGAGGGTCCGATATCCGCAAGGCCTAGATCGAGAAGAGAAAGGTCATGCGTGCGTGGAGATAGCAATGAAAAGAGGTACTTTGTCCCCAACCAAATAGGCATCGTCAGACAAGGGCTCATGGATCCAATCTACCCCGAAGGGGTCATTCAGCTCAGGAATGATTTCTGGTTTGAATTGTTCATTAAACGTCGAGGCGATGCTCGTCGCGTTCGGTGTAACACGAAGCTTGTAGAATCGCATCCTTTCTCGAAGCGAAATCGTGATCGAAGCTAATTTGACTTCGAACTACGGGGTTTGAGCCCGTTGTTTGGGATCCAGGACAAGTGTCACTTACAGGGTCGTCGGAAGGCGGCGCGACCGCATACTCGTCTCCGTTGGAAGTTGCAGATGGTACACTGCGTCCTTTTCGCGGACGCACAATGTTCTCTATATACTCAGGCTCTGGAACAGATCCCTTGTACTTCCTCGCAATGACGTTTGGGACAGCGATAGGTGTGACGTCGGAGGCTTTGCCGATACGGAGGTATCTCGAACCGGGATGGATTACCACGACTTGTGAACCACGTCTGTGCTGGTTGCTCAGAGTTTATCACAGAATGTTAGCGGGTTGTATTGTGAATGAATACATACCTTTGATCAAGAGGCGTAGGCGCGTCTTCGACTGGCATTTTCTGCTTTCGAGCAGCATTTCTAGCCCAGAGAGTTTGTGATTCTGATTTGAGGTAGGATGTACCCATGTGTTTGGGATTCGGCCTGAACATACTTGTCAGTCTCATCCACCAGTAAGATACCCAACGTACGCCAGAGGCACATGCATCGACGTGTAACGCATGCCGAAGTCATCCTTCTTCGGGTTTGGGACCCCTCGCGGCATGATGGTCTGATACGGTAGTTGTGGTGGTTATGAAACAGGGTAGAATGACCAACAAAGACTCCAGTGCAAGTTACATCGACAGAAGCTTGCACGAGGTTCTCTTTCCAAATTAGTGCAACCGTAAGTAGGTGCACCAAACTCGTGGAAGCATGCAAATATGTCTATTATCATGTACACAGGTATGTATGTTGCGGGGTTGCAGTATGACAAGCAGCGAAGTGTGCAATAATACACTGGATAATCAAAAGGAATATGTGTTTTACCAAAATGCGCACCTAGAAAGGAGTCGAGTGAATGTCAACAAGCTGGTAACGATCAAAAAGCTTACCATCCAGAGAAACACTGGCAAAGATTCTCCAACGAAGTAGCCTGGAGGATGAGTTTATCCACTTGGGCCGGAACAGTGAGTACAACATCGGGGTTAAAGTCTTTCCCTGTGAAACCACATGGGTTTAGTTTGGGACATTGTGGCTTGTCATTAACCCACCTGTAAGCTTGTGTTGCACGCGATTATATACAAGTAAGGCCCGCTCGTTCCTGACTTCTTGTCTCGCTCCCGGTTCTCCGACGGCGTCTGGCATGAGTCAGTACAAATCAGCGAGAACATGTGGGCGGACTAGGCACCATTAAAAATGTCGTTTTCATCAGCACGAAGTTTTCGGGTTGGAGCTTGGGGATATGCCGCAACCTTAGCAAGCTCAGCAGCCCTCCCTGGGTCGGTGTCAACATCTGGGAGGAAATGACTATAAGGCGCTATGTTGTCGTGACAATCCGATTTATACTACCTTCTTGCCTCCTGGTGTCAACGTCGGCTTGCATCAGTCGCCAATTGATGAGTGGATCATAAACAAAGGCCTCAAGCACCGCCATAAGTGATTCCTTGTTTGCGCGAAGCACGGACATGGTGATTTCGCATGTGTGCCGGAAGCTACCCTCGATTCCACTGATCTAAAGACCAACGTTAGATAATTCGAGATATTCAGTGTCCACAACCTACCTCCATGGCATGCGTCAGCATCCTTGTAAGACGGAAAGGTATCTTTTCCGGGAACTTTTCTCGGTGCATGGCAACCTCGAAACAATCGCCGAAATCGATGTGAACAACTTTCCCTGTGCTTCTCTCGAGAAGGAGATTGGAAGGGTGACGGTCTCCTAACCCTAGAATATGGCCAACCATGCTGTTGACAGCAAGGGATCGCGTATATGTCGCGCGTCGTTCCAACCAATGCTCAGAATTGTCGCTCTTCAACCATAACACTCGGTACAGGTCTTGTCCTGTGGTATTTTCGAGAGCATATTCGAATACTTCTACTTTTTGGAGAAGTGTCAGGTTTTCGTAATCAGGTGCCATCTGAGGAGCGCGAGGTCAACTTGTATCATCATACACGCGAGGTCTCATACCTGGAGCATCAATCGGTATTCAATATTGAGCAGGACCTTGCGGGAATCGCGGTAGTCGCGAACGAGCACGTGGAGGGTATCACTATCTTTGACCCATCCCATTAGACCGGCGTTAGGCGCCAACGGTATGACGGCGTATCGCTGGATATGCAAGCGTCTCTTGAAACTATTGGTGTCTACCGAAAGCAAGGTGTTTACAAGACTGAAGAGTTGCATCACACGCTCGTCTTGACGTAAGTCTTCGTGACCTGGATTCGCCTGTGAGCGTGCGGGGACTGGTAACTGATGGATGGCCTACCTTTCAGACCATAGAGGTAATCCTTGCCATCGTCACCCTTGAGTGACAGCCGCCTTGGGCGTTGTTTCGAGGCAATGACTGTCAACTTGGTGGCGAAGCTTGCGATCTTTATCACGGGTTTGCCACTCTGATAGGTACCTGGCGGAGATCTCTGATACAAAAACATGCTGCATCAATGCTTGCGGAAACATACCAGGCATAGCAAGCTCCAGGTTTCGTGCCTTCAGCAGCTGAGGAGACACATATTGCAAGTCTAGTGTGGTGAGTTGAGGCAACTGTTTCTCCACTTTCCTAAATACCTAGTTTTCGGACCAAGTTAGTGTCAGATCGCAGGGTTGCATTCGAGTGTCATACTCCGTAATAGATGTCCCAAGCTTTGTTCAGCTCTGACATTTCTCCGTATGCACGATAACGACGACAGGCTTCGCGAGCTTCATGTAAATCTCTACCAAACGCTTGAGCAAATGACGTCTCGCGGGCGGTGGTCGGACCCTGAAGGATAATCAACGGGTCTCCTCACATTGCAATCTACGTCGTACTTACTGCTTCCAACAATTCGTGTAGAGGCTCCAGAGTAGCAATCATGCCTTCTGGATTCTTGTCATTGAAAAACAATCTCGAAGCTTCTTCAAGACCTTCGTGCCACATCTCGTGCCACAATATAGCCACACGAATGAGCTCATGGCTGACCACGAGAGCCTATCATGTGCCATGAACAACTTATCACCCTCGGAAACGAACACACGCACTTGTTCGACAATGACGGGAGAATGTTCCCTCATTCTATCCATAATATTGAGAGCGGCATTCTTTCGGGAGATACTGGAAGACTTTGAAGCCACAGTGAGGGGATATATCAGCGCCTGTGGGTGATGCTTGCCAACTTCGGTCAGCAAGTTGTTGATATTGCGTCTGACGTTCCCGCTCGGGGTTTGGATCCGTGCAATAATCTTAGTACGTGCAATTAATAAAGAGTTCGAAATTAACGATACAACGCTCACTTGTGGTATGACCTCTAGCCATGTGTCGACTTCAACGACGGAAAAGCCATTTGCCATCGCTTGGCTAACATCGTCATGAGCACCAAATTTAAACCATAGCGTCAGAAGCCGTAGGGTGTCTTGGAGAGCATTCTCGTTACGTAGGGCTATTGAATGGAAGAAACCTATGAGATACTGGATGAGTGACGTATCATCCCTAACGCCAGTGATAATGACCTTGAACTGCTTGCACAGTGTGAGCAGCCAGACCGCTACCCGGCACATCAGTAGCCGTGCTTTCCTTCTGACTCTCTAGGTGGCCAATGACTTCGAAGTTTGCAAGAGCCCACGTGTGCCATGCCTTGTACCAGTTGGGATCGTAGTGTGTGGCGAGGAGATACGAATGCAAAATGTCTTTGACATTTCGCTTTGCAGGAGATCAGACGTTGATACCAAACATACACAAGATACTCACTGCATCCCAATCCTCCTTTAGCTCAACTTGCCATTGTCCTTGCTTGAAGTAACACCGCGCGAGCAGGCGTGACAGCTCATCGAGCTTGTGTTTAGTGACGCCAGGCCGCTGAGAGTGCTCCTTGGTTTCTACTTGCAGATCCCTTGCCAGGCTTGCAGAAAACTGGCGAAGGAAATTCAGACTTTCTTCGTGAGCGCCATTTGCCCACATGTACTTCAGTTGAGCGTAGACAACATTTGGAGGCGCCTTCAGGTGTTGTTGATCATCTCGCAGATGCTGTAACTAATATCTCGAGTCATTACACTACGTCCATTATCTTCGAAACTGTAACTCACCCTCTCCGGCGACAGAAGCGAGTTAATCGTCTTTTCCGCCAATGCCATCCGGTCCGATTTTCGACACAGGTTCGCAAATTTAATCCACATGACAGGATCGTCCTCGGGATTCAAAACAAGCGCCCTGACTTGTAAGATGCGTTGCCAGGTCTCAACGTCAGGCTGGCAACCTTGTAGTCTAGCAGAATATGAGTTGACGCGTTTGAAGTAAACATTGAAGCGCGCACCGCTTCATCCATGTCTTCCGCATTGCTTGTTGCCGTTCTGGTTGATCAGCGTACTGCTTGTAGATTATGATCTCTTCGAGTTCAGACAACATCTGCGCGCGGACCAGAGTGCTGGGTAACGTCAGGTCAAGTGCTGAGACTGAAGTGAAAGATGCCTCACTTATATGAACGACCATAACCTTCGCCGACGAAGGACGTCAGTTCTGGTTCCAGTAAGTCACGAGCTTTTCCTATTTCCCGCAGTGCCTTGGGGAATTGGTTCTGGTGAACGGACAAGATAGCTTTGTAGAACGCTCGATCCGGCGAATCGCCCCTCATCGTCGCGATGTAGTCGTCCATCGAATCCCACTCGTGTAACGACCATGCGGCTGCAGCAGCCATTGGCGCAATTTCTCTACGGTCTTCGTGGTTCGCATTTGACCAATTTTCTTCCACTTGTGCCGCGAGTTGATCCCACTCGCCAAGGGCGTGTAGACATTTCATGCGTCCAATCTGAACGTCAGGCGCGTCAGGATCCTCTTCTGCCTTCTTCTCATAGGCAGCTAGTGCCTCTTGCCATCTTCCCAACCTCTCGTACCATTCCTCATGCTTACTAACGTCGTATTGCTCTCGTGCGATAACGAGCGTGCCCCAGGCTGCGTCGTGTTGCTGAAGCCTGGTATTGATGCCAATAAGTGCTTCAATGATGTTCGGTGACGTCTCGGTGAAAAATTCCAGTTCCTTGTAGTGCAGGGCTTTCGCATACGCATGGAACCTCATGGCGTATTCCCCAAGGGTACGATGTTCTATAGGGAGCGGCTTTTCTTCGTGTTCCATAAATTCTGCGAGACTGAGTAATCGGTGAATCAATTCAGACGGTGCAGTAGGAGAAGTGATTGCAGCCTCGATGGAGCGGACAAGTCCTTCCTAAGAACATTGTTAAGATTCGGGAACGTGGTCGGATCGCCAGTACACCTACTTGATACTGGTCGTATAACTCAGTCCAACAAGAGATGAAGGCATTAAAAAGCTCCTTCGCAAGTGGCGGATGGAATTCAACCAAGCTCATGCAGGCCCTAAGGGCATGGGAAGGCGACTCTTTCATGAATTCCACAGAAAGATGGTGCATCCATTCGGTCCAATCCTCTCGCGTAGAAACAGAGGACACATCCCAAGCTTGTTTTAGATGTTGTTGATTGACAGTCAGTTTGGCTGGCTCGGCGGGTGCCGAGATTTCGGCAACTCTCGAGTTCTCCAATAAATCATGGATGCCTGACTCTTGAGGCAAGCGTTCACCATTCAAGAGCTTGTTGATGAGATTTTCGTACCGCGGGTGGTGTATACGATTACGGAGCTTGCACTACGAGTATTTGAGACTTCGCTGGAACTAGAGCAGTCGAAGGAACGTACTTTGTTGATCATGGGAACGAAGATGGCGAAATCTGAACCAAGCTGGACGATGATGGCACAAAGTGTGTCCATTACCGCCATCCGAAGTTCGTTGTTCTGTCCATCAAGAACTCGAACGAGGGGATGTACAATTCGCGAAGCGTGGTCCGAGAAATTGACACGTTGGGATAGATGAGCCACCGTCTGAATAGCTCGTTTGCGAAGAATAGTCGTTGCATCTAGCCTCTCCGCAGCTTTGACGATAATCGGGATGATAAGATGCAGATACTCCTCGATGTTGGCACCGAAAGTGAGGAACGAATCAAATATTTTGATTTGCGTGGTCATTCTCTTCTCTGTGAGCTCTCCTTCAAAAACTTTGAGGAGGAGGGGTAAGATGGTGGGCAGGAAAGGTCTAAACTCGGCATCCAGCGCTTTTCCCAGTGCTTCGACGAGCGAGACTATAGGAAGTTGGAGAGAAGTATTCTCCCAAAGGTCGGTCACGAGCCTGAATACCTCGGGCGTGTAGTTCCGGACGTGTTGCTTGATGATTCCAACCAAGATCGCAAGTTGCTGCAGGTGGAACTCCTGCAGCCGGGCGGTGGATGTACGTGCAACAGCAGCAAATGCTGGGATAATCTAAGAGAGATGTCAACCGGACGTTATATTGCTCATTAGCGATGAATACCTGTGGTAAGAAAGTGACGCATTTCAGGCCCTGGGTCTTGAAAATATTCATGATAGCTTCGATGACGGTATGATGATGGTTGCTCATAGACTGATCTCTCAAGACGGTCAACAGTGACGTGATAACTACAGTCTGGTAGTAGTCGTCGGAACCTGTTAAGGAGCCGGTGCTCGTGATGGCAGCTGCATTGACAGCTGGGATGGTCCCTTCCGCGGCTCCATCTTCCTCCGGCTTTGTCTGCCACCAGATTTCAAGGCGAGACATAGATGCACGGTGGTAAACTTACCTTGCGTTTGTAAGGGTCGAGCGCACCAAGGACGCCCAAGACCTTAACGACCTCCCTGACGACCTCGCGGCGAGATGAACCAGACTCTGTCCTCAAAATTCTTCCGAGAATAGGGAGAAGCTGAGGGTAGTCAATCAAGGGAGAGATGACGTAACCTGTGCTTGAACAGAGTTGTCCCAAGGTACGCAAGGCTGCATCTCGCTTGACGTGTGCCGGGTCTTGGAGTCTGGAGATGATGACCTGCATTAGCTCGGGAATGTGGGGGGTGACATCCTCGCCTCCCACTGCGGCAAGTTCGCCAAGACACATTAAGACGTTGGCGGCGACGGCTGGATTGCTGTCGTTAGCCTTGGGGATAAGGACACGGAGGATGGGGAGGGCATATGGCTTGATGAGTCTCTGGGTCGCACTGACAAGTAAGGTGAGGAGACGGGTGCAGTCCTCGCGGTTGCGTCTGGGGAGGAGTGAGCGGGGGGGGGAGTGGAACGGAGGAGATACATACGTAATGGTTGAATACTCCAACTCGGTGAGGAGCTGTATGAGGGCCTTGCGGAGGGATGGCATGACATATGCGGGGTTGTGCTTCGCGAGACGACCGATCAAGCCGACGGCGGTGACGCGGTTCTCGAAGACCTCGTCATTGAGGGAGATGAAGATAGAGCGGACATTCTCGGCCTGTGCGAGGTGTCTGTCAAAGCGCTCGTGCAGCGACGAAAGTACAGTCTGCCGGATCGTCGGGTCTGCAAAACTAGCTCAGCGACAACCACAGCTCAAAGGAGCGCTGTGCCCACCAGGGTCCGCAATGCCGACAGTGAGCAACTTATCGAGCACGTCGCTGATAATCTCAATCGCGTGACTGCTTGCCTGGTAGCAGATCGGATCCCGCACAAACAACTTGCAACACGTCAGCGCACCCGCCCGTCGCACGTCTGCATTGTCGTCCTCCAGGTACGGCAGCGCCGCGCTTCGAACAAACTCGTTCAACACGTGTCCTACGCTGCACTCAGAACAACTTCGAGCACTGCTTCCATTCGTCTTACCGCTAAAGTCAAACGAACCAAGGGTAGAGAGCGCAAGCGTGATCAGCTCGGCACTCTTCCCCGTCTTCGCAGCAGACAAGTTGACATCACCCCGCACCAGCGACGGCGGCGCGCCGATCACCTTGTACGGTTGTCCGATCAATATCATCGAGAGCAGGTCCAACAATCGGTCTTGGATCGTTTTCAGTAGCGGTGGAATGTTCCTCGCGATCGCTACCAGAGCTTGTCGCAATGGCTCGCTCAGTCCACTTGCAAAGAACAGGTCTAGCTGATCATGCAGCAGCTTCGTCAGGTTCGGCCCAACAGCCGACGCCAGCATCCCAACACATTGGAAAATGGGCTCTTCTGATGGTGCATTCTTCTTCCTACCCTGGACGTGAGGGACAGACAGGCGCAATCAGTGGGGTGTACGCACCCTCTTTGTTGTAGTCCAAGTTTGATTTGAACCATGATGGATTCGAGGAAAGGCTTCATGTCACTTCCTACCGCAGTTGCAGTGTGCCCGATGGCAATAAAAGCTGTCATCGGTAAGCAAACTTGACAAAGTCGTCATGCAAGGACGGCGTACCAAAAGACCGCTCGTTGGGTTTCTCAAGCTGTGTGAGGAGATGACCCATCGACTTGTGCAGGTAATGCTCAGAGAATATTTGGGTGTCGTATGCTGCAAGAGTTGGTATAAGTGTAATAACCATTTTTCGCACCAGACCGTCCCTGTGTGACTTAAAACGGAGAATCTGCTCTGCTGTGTCTAGGAATGACTCCCGCATAAACTACAAACCAGGAATCACATGTCTGTCCTCTATTCAGAACGATACTACCATCACTCACCGTATCCCCATGAAGTAGTAACTCGCGATACATGAGCAGTGATCCGTGAATCACTTCAGGCTGCGCCATCTTCAGCCCAAGCTGAGCATCCTGAAGAATCTTCATGAGATACGTCGTCCGCGTCTGTCGCTCTCTATTAGCCACAATCTCTAGGCAAGCCGCCAAGAGCTCAGCAGCGCCCTCCCGAACCATGACACGAGAGTCACGCAGCGGAATAAGAATTTTGTCGAAAACAAGGCTAATGTGGGAATGAAAGTAGTTCGCGCTATTACGAGCCAATTCCTTCAAGATGAGGACTCCGGCATAGCGCGGTGGTTCAGGACCCTGCAGGAGCTCTACTGCTGCTGGTACTTCGAGATCCATGAACCCTTCTCCAAAGTCGGCACCACCAATGGCAGCTATCTGCCCCAGAGTCTTTGAGGCGGCCAACATGATGTTGACATCGTGGTTTGGAAGGAGTTGTTTCACGTAGTTGTAGAACCTGTAGAGGTATCGCTTTGACCCAACGATGTCTTCCCCATCGTTCTCCAAAAGATGGTCTATGTCCGAGATTCAATACGACCCTCTACGAACGAACGAAACACAGGAGAGCACCAATCGCTAACAATCCCCCTAGTCTCTCGACGTTGTTCTGACTGTGCATGAGGTCGAATATTCGTTTGTTGATGTCGTCGTCCCACAGCTTCACTGCAACGTCATTTGGCATTTCAACCACCGTCGTTGCGACCTACAAGCGGTTCAGCAAGATGGGCAGATCGCACAACGTCAGGGACCCACATAGCGACGCAAGTCAACCGCAGCTTGAAGCCGAGCGTCATGACTGGAATTCCGGAGTCCTTGAAAGATCTGACCAAGATTATCTGTGTGGATAGAAGTGATAGTCGACGCCATGCTTGTCGCCGACGTAGACGGTAGCCAGGCTGCCGCGTCAAAGCTTACGATGACTGTTACAACGAGCCAAGGCAGAGAGACTGATTTGGCTGTTTGTACTAGTTGAATTCCAAGGCTCCGACGCTCCATTTTTGGCAACAGTTCCACAATGCACCCATTTACCTCCAATTGTTTGTATGTTGGTGACCACGAGCGACAGGAACAGTATACACCACGATGAACATCTCCAGAAGAGCTACACGCGTTATCAGGAGTCCCCCCGTTCATAGGAATAATGTCCGGATCACCTTGTGCCTGAGACCAAGGAACGAAGATGGTGGAAATTTGGGGTTGGGCTCCGTGATGTGAAACAGGGACATCTTGTCATTGCAGATTGTGCTTTCAGGGCTGTTGGTAATAACCGATGTTTCATTCCACACGACGGACACGAGGCTTGATCCTATTTTATTTTGGCACGTTGAGGACAGGGCAAGACGCGAATATCGGCCTGGTGGTCTAGTAGTATGATTCCTTGTTAGGGATTCCTGACTCGAGGAGGTCCCGGGTTCAATTCCCGGCCAGGCCCACGTGTTGTTTTGGTGGGATTGAGAATGTTCTTTTTTCTACCGGAGTCTTTACGATGAAGTGATGCCGACATCCGAGGAAATGAAGTAGCAGCGGAATGGATCCAATGCCGCCAGAAGGTACCAAGTTAGCTGCGAAGTATGATGGTCGATTGATTTGCCCATTCATTGGCACACGCGTATCTTGTTGCACGTCACGGCGATTCATCCACTGGCTGGTTCAGCTCCTCGGCCACACCAAGCCTGAGGTCACTCTCTAGCCATCAAGAGCACATCACCCTGGTCCGAGTTTCTATCCAAGTGCGTGTCCGATCCACCGAGTCCTGACTGATAGCGCAGTTGAGATCGCTTCGCGTTTCCGCACGATTTTCTTTCGTGAAACACTAACTGGCAGCCTGCGCCAAATCAGGTGTACAGTGTATGGCACTTCTCTTTTCTCATGGGACGGCCTGATGCTTAGGGAGAACCGTCCTGGTCGATATTCCTCTCTCGGTCGGTCTTTGCGCAACCAGAGCGGGGTTTCCACGTCAAAAAAAGGAACAGGGTGTGCGGCGCTGGTGGTGAATGTCGCCAAACGCACAATTGGGCCTGCCAGGGTAAGCGTTTGACACGGTTTGATGAATTACAGTCCAGCGTTATGTAAGTCCGATATATGCGGAGTTCGGATCACGCCTCCTGCTCCGTGTCCGAGAAACAGCGGGTGCGTGATTGGCGTAGACGCCCGGAATGCCGATAAACCAACGCCATTTTTCCATGGGACGCTCCCTGTCATCATTTCCCCCCCTCACACCACCCATACTGCCCTCATGCATCTCCCACCGCTAGATAACCACGGGCGCAGCTGTTGCTTTTCCTGGAGGCGTTTCTTTGCCTCCACCTCTCCCACTCTGTGCAGAGCGGACCAAACGTGTTCGACTGCCGACGTGGTTGATCGATCTGTCAAACGAGCGGACTCCAACATCAACGATATCATTGTCTGTCCAGTCGTTCTTCAACTGCAATGTTTCCTGACAATGGTCCTTCCACGCCGACAGACAGGCTATGACGACATTCCTTTCTCTTTTGAATCTTGTTGCGACTTCTCGAGTCCAACCAGGCATAGCCTTGATCCGCCTCCCACTTATTTTGGAACCCTGCCTCAATTCGACGCACAGTATGATTTCATGGCAACCATCGTCACGACGATCGACACCATTGACTCTGCCCTGAGATCCTTGAGTCTCAACATCCACGGTAGGTAGACGTTGACATGAGAAAGGAATTGTCTGTAGACCATCTCCTCTTGTCCCAGATCACCCTGAACTCATGTTCGAGGAACGGTGCGTGGCTATCCCCGGCATCGTTGCGTTCGACATGACCCTTCTACCCAGTCATGCCCACGACGTGCTAACGGACTTTATGGAAAGTCACGGTTTTGTCGTGACTCGGCATTATCTCGGCCTCCAGACTGCGTGGAGAGCAGAGTTCACCCACGGTAAGGGAGGAAGGACCATTGGCGTAAACTCCGAGATGGATGCATTGCCCCTGATTGGGCATGCGTGTGGTCATAATCTGATCGCTGTGAGCGGCGTGGGGGTGGCCATCGCGATAAAATCCGCATTGTTGGCTCACAACGTCACCGGGAAGGTCGTTCTACTCGGAACACCCGGTAAGTTTGGATCGGTGGGGGCACAGCGCATAACTTGAATGTTAACTCTGATCAGGGGAAGAAGGTGGAGCTGGAAAGGTCGCATTGCTCGAACGCGGTGGGTACAATGGGATGCACGCATGCCTCATGTCTGTAATTACTTGTGCGACGAGAAAGTCACTGACCGTGTTGTGTAGGTGTCACCCGTCTGCGGGACCGCTCAATTCTCTATCTACCGGATCATGTCTAGCCATGCAACCGATCGACGTCGAGTTTTTTGGTCACTCGTAAGTTGGACATGGGAGACTTTGATGATCGACTCACAGCAGCAAACAGTGCTCATGCTGGAAACGCCCCATGGGAAGGCGCGAATGCCCTCGACGCCGCGTTCCTTGCGTACTCAAATATTTCTGTCCTCCGTCAACAAATCAAACCTGACCACAGAGTCACTGGTATCATCCAAGGTTGTCAAGGCGGAGCAAACGGTAAGTCGCGACATATCCGAGTGGATGGACGCAACAGAACGTAACGGACGTGCGTTACTTTCATTAGTGATACCTGATTACGCTCGGATGCATTGGGTCCTCCGTGCGCCTGACCGCGATCAGCTGAAACGTCTGATGGAAAGAGTGGAGGCATGTTTCAAGTGAGGCTTGCGACTCGTCCTGTGAGATAGGTTTTTAACCGGCCCCAGCGGGGCGATTACCGCCACCGGATGCCGTCTCAAGGTCACCCTAGGCAAACCTTACAACGATCTGCGACAGAATGGTGTCTTGGGTATGTCGGTCGAAACCCACGAGCCCGGACACCGCCTCAACTTTCTCCCCCAGGCAGATATTTCTCGCAAACGATGAGTAATTGTTTCGGAATGGTTGTTCGACAAGCCCCATTTGGAGCCTCCACAGACTTTGTGAGTTTTCCACCGGTCCCCCCGGACAAAAGGGAGGTTGGAACGCTTGACTGACTCAACTACGATTTCCCGTTAGGGTAATGTCTCTTACGGCAAGTACATCACGCTGCAAGCATGCACAAAATCATCCTCATGATATTTTTAGAGATGCCTTCGTTGCACCCGGCTTTCGGTGAGAAATAACGTACCAATTTAAACATGGGAGCGCGCAGCTAAATCTCGGACATAGCAATACCTACTCAACCACGCGGAGGGAATCACACGCCAGAGTTTGCGGTCTCTGCACGAAGTATGGAGGCTCACAAAGCCTGCATGGCACTCACCAAGGGCCTGGCAT
>QGOH01009332.1:0-19566 GCA_003313155.1 Boletus sp. MG95 | reverse complement strand
GGTCCAGATTCTTTAGAAAGTATATGACATGTTCAACAACAATCTCTTAACCAGTGGCTTCCACCTCGTTGATCATAAGTATGAGCCACTGTTAGAATTCGGCATTCAACATCGGCTCTACTGCATCGAGATCCCACTCGTCCCCCCAATCTAATATATCTTCATCGGCTGCACTTCGTGCTTGCTCTACAAGTTCAAGCAGTCCGGCTGGGTCGAGCTGGTTGCTTTCGGCGAACACATCGTCGTCAGAATTGAGAGAATGGTCATCTTCTTCCACCTCGGCATATGTGGGGGCTGCTACGTCAGCATCACTCCCCAAATACGCTTCCAGCGTGGCCAACCCAGTCGGATGTTTGTTTCCCGTTTCTTCTTCTGAGTGGGAACCATCCTCGCTCCCATATCCAGCAATCAGGCTAAAAACCGCTTTTAGACCCATCGTCTTATTTAGCTTCCTCCGTTTTACTGCCCTTGCAACGTTAACCTGATCGTCCTCCAAGGCTTGGACTATCGAGCCAGATTTATCAATGATAGTGCCGCGGAACGACGACGCTTCCGGGTCAAAGACATGAATAGTCGGGAACTCTACGAAAGAAGTTCCCTGAAGAAGCTTGCCGAGGCTTAGGGTCGACTCCAACTTGTGATAATACGCAGTATTGGGAGCGTGGGGAAATTCAGTATTCGCGCGTATGTAGCAGCGCGGAGGAATGAAACACTCGGGGGCTTCTGGATGAGGGGTGACTAGGGAGAGTAGCCAATCGGGAATGTTTGCTTTTTGCTTTTGCGACTTTGAGAGAGTCAAGGACACCTGATGCTGAAGTACGCTAAGAAGTATCGCTGACAGATTATTCCGGTGCGAGAGTATATTGTAGGGTGGTGGTGGCGGGGACGAAATGGATGCAAGGGTGGTGGGAGGGTAAAGTACGAACTCGATCGTAAGTAGAGAACACTTTGACCTTGCGCGTGGTATAACGTTAGTTAGTCTGAGTGAGGATACCAATGAGTAAAGATCGGTTACCTTTGATCGAATGTCGACTGGTTCAGGTTTCTACGTTCCATGCCTGCCGGTAATAACTCAACGTCGATGTCCAGCGTTTCGAGATGAGCCTTGAGGATTTTTTTTTTCGAATTTGCGGCGGTTGCCTTTCTGCCGCTCGAAGCCTTTCGTGCACCTGCAGCTTTGCTTGCGCCGATATTCTCCATATATCCACCGCGAACAATCTCGCTGCCACATTCGCTCACTTTTCTGCCGACTTCTTCGAGATAGCAGTAGTCCCGCATCATGGTACCCCAGCCGTACGCGTTCATGGAGACATACTGGGCTTTGTCTCGCTCACCGATGCATCTTGTATCTTCTTTGTGCTTGCGAGAGCAAGGCATGGAGCAGGTAGGAGTTGCACAACGGGGACATTTATACCGAGCCGGAGTGGTACACAGTGCGCAGATTCGAAGTTCTGATCGTGCAGACGACTCGGAGGATGCAATGTTGCCAACCATTCTGTGATATTTGGTTCAGAAAACTCAACGAATCAGTCGAAAAGAAGAACAAAAAGGGGTCTGTGGGCTGTAGCCACAGCAAATCCGGAATACGTACATCAAGAAGGAGCAAGAGTGAGAATGAGAGCGAGCGTTATGAAAGCCATGAGTTTATTGCAGCCGAGACTGATTTGTGTTCAGCTCCATCTGATGTCGACAGTAACTCAATCTCCCGCTCATACATACTACGAAGTAGCCCTCTTCGGCGAATTCTTCGCTCGCGACCTTAAACTCATCCTCAACAGACTAACCCTGCACACCGAGTCCGCTGCCCTCATGCACACCCGCGAGATCGTATTTGAACACATCGGTGCGCAGGGCCTTGTTCAACCTGGCTCTCAGGGTGATGAATCAGTCCTGTTGAGGGCTAGGAAGGAGCTTAGTGATGGTAAGGAGAGTGGATGGTGAGCGTAGTGCACGTCCGGTATTGTTTTGTTATAGGAACTTATCTTTCAGGACTCTATATTCATACCTAAAACCAGAGTCTGTACGCGTACATCCCGATGCAACCGTTCGTCCGTGGGCGGTCTGCGAGGTCTTCGGAGATGCTCTTAGTTTTGCAAGCGCCCTGGGATACGTGTATGATCGGTCCGCATCTTCATAAGATAGTGACACTTAAAGGGATTACGCCAGCCGTCGCTCTCAGATATACAAACGCGGATATGCCTTCCGACGTGGACCGCTCATTATCCAGATGTTTCAGCAGGAACAGGTACCAACATCGACCCGACTCCTTGACTGGATCCCTTTCACTTACCGTTTATATCGAGGTTGACCCAAAGACATCGCTTCCAATTCCTGCTCATGCCGACACCCTGTGGGAGGTGGAAGTCAAAACAGCCACTCAAGTCAATACTGCTGTTCCCGTTGCTGGCCAAGTGCAAGTGAATACCGTCCGTTCGGCTATCGATGCTGTCCTCGAGGTCCAGTTTATCATGAAGGGGTTGTTAGACCTCCGAAGGCAGGATATATGACTTTCCTGTATCACTACAACCAGGGAGCAAAAGCCACTTGGGTCCTTCATGGGGTATCTTCTTCTATCTCGGAAAGGTGCCATGTCCTACCTATTCATCGACCCTGCATCTAGGAGAATATTTCAAGCGTGAGACAAGTCTGAGTTGCATCTTCTGATGCGGCAGCCTGATATCAGGATTCGAGTTGCTATTTGCTATGTATTCTAGTCTCTTGGACGACACGAGAGGTTGAGATGAAAGTGTTGGCTGATCCACTGGCACAGGTTCAGTCTGACGGATACGAATTATAAGATCATATATTTATATTTCTACAAACGTCAATACTATAATCCATCAGAGTTTCCAGACTTGGTGAGATTGCAAGCCTAACTCCCCTAAAATCCCTCCCACCTCACCCTGAGAGTAGTTGCGGCCATATGGACCAGCGATCGCATTCACCATCCTGAATCAGAATTGTTCGAGAACACTTCGGCATCGAAGAGGAGCGAGGCAATACTTACCCTTCTGGACCACAGACCAAGACGAGGACCTTCCTCTCTGGTGTAAACGGTGTGGGGACGGATATTCCAAAGAGCCTGCGCCACCACGATGTGCTGGGCGTCAGTCCCAATACGTCTTGTACCACAGACTTGCCAATCTGGCCACGTTGAATGTTTAGAGAATGGTTTTCTGAGGTATCACTCGCGGACTCTGCGAAGAGATGGAATTGGAACCTGTCCGGATGTTTCTGAGAGAGTGTCGCAAGAGGTTGTATTATGCTCAAAGGAGGAAGGTCCGCCAACGATCTGGATCCGTGAAGCAACGTAAAACGAGCGTTGAAAGTGGTGTCATGCACTCTGAAAACATTATGTAGAAGCTGGTAGAAAGGTGTAATTCCGGTCCCACCGGAGATCTTGCAAGGGTAAAGTGGAGGTCAGTTGGCTCATAGATAAGAAGGGAAGGGAGGTGCGTGCCAGGACGACTTCATCCCAATGCTCATTCTGCAACAATCTTGACCAAGTCTTTACGGGTCCACGGACCTCAATCGAGTCACCGACTTGTCTCGAGTGTAGCCACCGACCGACTTCGCCACGTTCGTACTTTTTAACCCAGAACTTCATGCGACCATTTTCATCGATGCCCTCGAGGGGTGTGTAGGGACGTTCTACTTGGATGTCGCTGTCCTTGATGAAGATGGACCATATAGGTGCGAAGGCGTCAGGGTCACGTGGGAGTAGTTCGGAAGGTACAGAGAGAGTGAGAAGCTTCGTGTTGGACGACACGTCCACGGACTCGATGAGGGTGGTTGGGGTGAAGCGGGAGGGGCTCAGAGGAAGAATATCTGCACGATCAGAGAGGAGGGAATAGGCAGCAGTAGAGACGGCGGAGAGGAGGAGGACGGGTTTGACGAAGCCGGGTCTCGTCCGCCATCGAATTCTGCTCGACCGGACAAGAAACATATCGACGGAGAAAATAGTTAACGACGTTGCACAACAAGAACAAACAGGATATATAACACATTCGCGACGCCGACAAGACACATCGTCACTCACTATCATGGTATGCCCTCCATCCAAACTATGAAACACCACCGCAACCCTACACACAGCTATCCACACAACATCTCCCCTCTTTCTCTCCACGCAACGCTGGCGCTGCGGCACACAAACCCATCTATCCCCACCCTCCTTTCCCCACTCAGATCGATTGCTAACACACCTCTTCCTGACGGCGCAGACCCCCTCGACGACTTTCAGTCGAACGCCTGGGTCAATGCTCCCTACTATCGGCCCTCTCTCGCCGGCTTAGGCATCAGTTATCTCCGGGATGCATCTGATCAACCGCTCCCCCCTGAAGACCCTGCGCTGCGAATGCGCGTCGACTGCGACGAAGAACTACTTTCCTTGCCTGCCGAGATGCCACTGGACGATTTCTCCGCACAGACCTGTCAATACAGAGGCTTTGAGTCAAGAGAAGACCGTCGTTTCGTCCCATTCCTCTGTGATGAGCCTACTGGCCGTATGGCGCTTGGTTTCGATAGCGACATCGATCCGACGGCGAGCGACACCATCGGACTGATCCCCGACGTCAATTTGTATGATACACTTCGACGACTGGACCTTCCGCATCCCGGCGTCAATCCTTTGGACACTATCCGTACTACATCACTTCACGATATTGCAATTTCTTACGGAGAGCCTCCCCCGCTGACGCCAAAGGACCATCATATTGACGACATCCTTTCTACAGTGGACTCGAGGGCCGAACAAAGTCCGTCTCCACGAGTCATCCAGGATATCATGTCGATCTTGGTCCAACCTGCTCCGGAGTTCTCGTTTCTGCCATGGTCCTCCGCAAGCTCACCAACCGCACAAGGTTTCTCGTCATCGCAGCTACCAGCGTCGAGATCCTCTATTTCCATCAAGCTCGAGCCAAGCAATGCCCCTGATAGTGAACACTGCCCTTTACCTGCCCCGTGCAACCCGGAGTGTCCGAACACCGCCCATTTATCCCCCGTATTGAATGCGCATCTTGGCATCGAACTAAGCGAACTCGTGTCTAGAGCAGAACGCTTCAGAACTAAATACCCCGAACGAGATATCGACAGGGCATGGCTGTCTCACTTTGCCGGAAAACTTTCAGACCGCGGGGAACTTCTGAACGATTTTCGATGTTATGTCATCGGTTGCGATCAGCGGAACAAGCGTAGGGACCATATATTGGTTCATGTTGGAGCCCACATTGGGCAAAGACCCTTTGCTTGTTCTGTGTGGTTTGTTGACTCCAGACTGGTCGTCCTTGTATGTCGACTGAATACTTATTCACAGTCCACTCCGATTCTTGCGCAAGAACGAATGTAAAAGACATGAGGCCAGTCACAGCGGATTCAGGCCCTATAGCTGCGACATTTGCGGTCAAAGTTTTGTCAGACAAGATCTTGTGAAGAGGCATGTCAAGCGGACGCATGGGGTGAGGGACGAGAATCAATCTGGTGGTACGAAGCAGTCTAGGAAGAAACCGAGACTAGCGTAGCGTCGTACTTTGTGACGGTCACAACATTGTTTCATAGTCACATCCCCATTTTCTCTTACTTGGTCCCAGCACACGCATTCAACAATGTCCGTCAGAGGTCGCTCGCCCTCTCCAAAGCCTCTCCGTGATGCAGACGTGGACATGGACCACCCAGGCGACAAGAAAGACGCTAAAATCGTCGTCGTGAATGGTCTTTCGCGCAATGTTGTCTACACCCACCTTCAAACAATATTTGGGTTTTACGGCGAAATCGTCAAAATAGATCTCCCTCTCTACACAAAGTGTATGGTCTATCCATCGTTCGTATCGCATCCCCGTCTCACACTCCCTTGGTTTAGCTGGTCAAAACCGAGGCAAGGCTTCACTGGAGTATGTGGATCCGTTGTCAGCACAACAAGCCGTATCCCACATGAACGGCGGTCAACTGGACGGTCTCGTTTTGAAAGTGGAACTCTCCAATGTTCCCATCCCCACTCGCTCCCACTCACGTCCACATCCTGTTGTGCGCAACGGGCGGGACCGTAGGTCTTTCACGCGTTCCCGCTCTCGTTCGCGTACGCGTTCCCCACCGCCACGTAGGCGAGGATACGAGCCCCCGCGCTATATGGATACGTACCGGCGGGTAAGAGGCTATGGCCGTCGTGGCCCTCCCCCGAGAGACACCTACCGCCCGTCTCGCTCGCGTTCGCGTTCACCAGTAAGGCGTGGTGATCGCCTTCCACCAAGACGGAGATCACCAAGCTACGAACGCGGCGGTACAGGGTACGGAAGGGGGCGGCGCAGTCGCTCCAAGAGTTACTCAGTGCGGTCTAGCCGTTCCCGCTCGCAGACCCCGTCGCGTTCACGTTCCCGAACTCGTTCACGTTCCCCATCGTATTCATCATACTCGAGGTACAGCCGAAGCAGGACCCGATCTAGGTCCCTTAGTCGGGGGAAGAGGAGCTACAGCAGGGAAGACATCAGAGATAGTAGGTCCCGGTCTCCAGCGTAGTCTGTTCAATTTCTTGGTATCAACTAAAGTTGCATGCAAAATTATACTGGGTATTAGTATCTATTTCATTGTGTCCCATGATGAAACTCTTTTGAACTCAATTACTTGCGGTTGATGAATCGTCAGCGAGGATGGGTCTAGCAAATGATTCATTATTGCGAGGACGAAGATATAATTGGATGGCTGCTTACCCGTACTCGGCGTCGTTCCTGATGGCATTGGACATCCACTCCTCATCTAACTCTTGTTGAGCAAAGCCCGAACCCCCCACAACGCTCAGCATCACTGGTAACAATACCAAACCGTGCAGGGCTCCAGAAATGATCAGCGTTACCCACATGCGGAAGTAGTAAATCTGATAACTAGTCAGTGGCAAAGAAACACGGTTAGCTCGTTGGCAGGTCTCACCTCTAAAAGCCGCGAACGGGTTAGAGCTAGGACAGACATTCCAATGAGTTTGGTAAATGTGATTCCGGAGAGAACCTAGTAAATCCAGTTGCCATCAGCTCACTAGTAAGTTCTTCGCGGAAACACCTTACCGAAGGACCCACATCAACCAACGCAGTCCACATCCGTTCATCCCTCTCTTTTTGTCCCGCTGGAAAATCTGCTGGCAAGTTAGACCCTGCGCTCATGAACGCCCTCGCGACATGTGCACAGAATTCCACCGCGATCCCGAGCGAGATGACCAGGTTTACCAAGCTGATTGCATTCAGACTGATACCCCATACTGCCATCACACCCATCACGTTCAGGACAGTCAACGCAACTACGCCCGTGACGATGATCCCAGTCCTCCACGAACCAAGGAACAATGCGGTGACGACCAACACGGCTGCTAGCCCTAGTCCAAGAATTTCTTGTGTGATGGCGACGATGTGAGCATACTGGTCGAAGAAGACATAGTGGAGAGAATACGGGAAGACTTTGTGCCCGATATGGTCTGAGATCTCGTCTGCTATGCGGTGCGCGGCTTCGAACGAGTGGATAAAGTCTGCTTGGGACCTTAGTGGAGTATGGGACGTGCGGAAGTATGATGCAACCACACTCGCGCCCGCTTGGTCAAGTGCAAGGGCTGTTCCAAACGACGCTTTTCCTGCGAGAGGACAATCTTCGTTAGTCGGAGAGATGAGCCATCGATTGAGATAGCGCATAAACTCTTCTCCTTCAGGAAGTCCGACCATAGTAATGTTCCATGCAGGATCTTGCCCATATAGACAAGGCCGGCATAGCCTTTCAGAGTCCGTAGGGCTGCAGAATGTCCAAGGATCAGCTTTGCGGACGCGACAACAAGATTCCATGGCGGGGTCGAGCCATTTGAGAAAATCGTCGATCCAAGAAGCAGTTGGCTGGGAGATGAAGGAAGCTTCGGGCCGTTTGCGTTCAGCCTCCAGAACATTGGCAATCGAGAAATCATCACAAGTGGTGAAACGACCGCAAAGCTCTTGTTGACCTGGTCGTTGAGTGGCATCAATTTGCTGCGAGACGAAGTACACAGGTGGTCCAACGTCAAGATAGGCATCCAAGTGGTCAAAGTATGCGTTCAGGTATGAATCTGAAGGCAAAGCAAGCCTTTGGTCTAATGCAATATCTCAGCGGAAAATTGAGTAGATTACAAGTGCCACTCACCCAGACCAAGTTCGATATGTTGGATAGATATCACAGAAAGCACAAATAACCCAGCAAATGTGGTGAGAACAGCGCCTTTCACAGCTGGTTGCAAGAGAAATGGCGCATAGTGCCTGCGAATGAAACGGGCAATTGTGCCCAACCCTATCGGAGTATCGAGAAGCGCGATACGGGATGGCAACCGTATGCAAGGGAAACAATCAACGCGGCTAGCCTACGAACTGTCATGTAGCTGAGCCACACATAATCGACCGTTACTCACCTCAACCCGCTTCAAGTCGATCGTAAGTGCACTGACAAATACTGTAACTTGAAGCAATGCGTTCAGAAGCACGCTACCGGCGGCATAAAGCGCAAAATTTCGTACTGCTGGCATTGGAACCAGAGCACCCAATGCGAATGCAACAGTCTCTGTAACTGTGCTGAGTAAAATTGATGGGCCTATCTTCGCCAGCGTCCTTGCAACGCGCTCCTCTGGAGACAGGAATAACGGCAGGGATCCGCCATCTACCGAGTTGTCCTGGGTAGACTCAAATGGCGAACGATGAGATTGAGTGGGCGAACGTGGTGTCGGCAAACCGCCACCTAGTAATGCTATGGAGGCATTTGCGCCATGCAGCAAGTTATGGCGATCAAGTTCATGCACCAAGATGAAAACATTGTCGACACCGACGGCTAGGACTAGGAATGGGATAACTTCAGCGATGATTAACGTGGTTTTTACTCCAATCAAGGAGAAAAAGCCGACTGAGGAGGACACAGAAAGGATGACTAGTCCGATGCCAAAAAGACCAAGCGTGAACTTGGAGTTCACGAAGAGGTTGCGAGGCAAACGGGGAAAAACGCGGGGTATGGTGCTTGAGTCGATAGATACTGAAGACGATATGATGGTTCTTCGCCTGAACAATAGAGGAAGGTTTTGAGCCCATTGCGAAAGTGAAGCTACCAGGCCTTCCTCCTCTCGCCCTGCGATCCCATTGCCCAACGTTAAAGATACGTAGAAGAACATCGCGAGATACGAGAAAACAACGATCTTCAGATCTGTGTTGGAGCTCTTGCCGAGTTCTTCCTCGAGTGAGACACCTGTCGAGAATGCGATCTGGATGCCCGTCTCTGATGATATTCTTTCGCTTAGATCAAGCAAATAGCCCTTGAGCGCTTCTTCCCATTCCATAGTTTTCGATTGCTCAACGGTGTCCAGAGAGTCTGATAGCACGTATGTGACTACGAGTGCCTCGGCTTCCAGATACGATGGGGTGCCTTGTGCGCTTTCAGGTACACCCCCAAGCACGTATTGTGGACCAAGCGGCTGCTGGAAGTCAGGTAGACAGTCAACCGGAGACCGTGCACACTGCGATACGCGGTCCGCCCAGGTCAACTCGTTATAATCGCTGAAATCGTTGCCAAACCACGCGCCAATAGACTGTACGACACACGCGCCTCGTGGACCTGCAGGCTTGAAACATACATCCGTAAGGCGATAACCATGCGGATGAGAACGGAGAGCACGGATATCTTTCTCCACGTCGAGCCAGTAATCAAGGTGCTTGTAAGAAAGGACGCCAGGATGGACGGACGTAAGTGACGCATCGCTGTGGTTTTCCAAAGACAGATTCGGAGCGTTTGTGACGAAGATTTGCTGGGCGCGGTAGAATGGTCCAAAGTGCTCGTCGAAGAATTCCTTCTGCATCTTACTCTCGGAATCTGGGGCAACCCATAGCCTCACCGGATCGGTCTCTATATCGAACTTCTTCCAGCCGAGATTGAGCAATCCAACGACCGCAAATACGAGCGAAAACGTTAGGAAAGGCGACGAAGCTGCCCAAAGGCCGAGGCGGTAGAAAGCACGTCTCAGAACAGTATTCAAGCGATACTGCCGTGGCTGAGACGCTCCAATAGGATCCAGGAGTGATGCTCCACGGCCAAGTGGCCGGGGTTCTGTGGACGGAGCCCCCAGAGACTCTTCCTGATCATGGGAAAGTGATATAGCTCCAACCAACCCGTGAGAGTGTAACCTGGGTGACAAGGTAGACGATGCAGCATCCGCAGATAAAGCCATGCGTTCGTATCTCTTTTCTCTTCGTCTCCGAATTGTGAGTTGCAGAACATATCCGAAGAGGAACGATGCGACAGCAAGAGAGTATGCCAATATCAACACGAAGGACAGGCAGGTGAGAAGACCGACGTGGCAAGTGGGCTCTTGACCCGGGATGGGGACCTCGGGTAACGCCTGGCAGACGGTTGGACAGTCGATACAAGTACATCGACTGGCCAAGTCGTTGTCTGCGCAGTTCCTTGGGACTGGGTCTAAACGGGTAAGTTGTGGGGGGGTAGTGGAGGGAAAATTGATCTGGAAGGGACTGCCGAGGTCTTTCTCGTCCCCCAGGAACTTGAGGAATTCTGAGTATGTCTTTGCGCCACCTCCGATGAGGTCCATGGCGTATCCATTGGTAGCTCCGACCTGAACACTCTTGCAGCTATCATAGAAACCCGAAGCAAACCGTTTTCCGACAAAAAAATCCACAGCTTTAACTGCGGTCTCTCCGGAGCTAGATTTCTGTGTTTCGGTTACATTCAGGAAATGGTGCTGCTGTGGTGAACAAGTAAACGAGCAGAAAAACGACCTGAAATTGTTGCGACAAGCCGGGCAGGATGAAATGAGAAGCTCTGCTTGTGCCAGGGAATCTCGTAGGGTTTCGACTTGGGCTGAGGTACAACAAGCTGGTCCTTCGGCGTACTCGGCACCGCAAACAGAGACCAGGAGATCTCTAGCATGCTGGTTCTCGGGCTGAGACAAATGGAGCTGTTAGCTTATCCTCTGAGGTTGAAAGCGAACTTGCACACCTCGATTGGTGGACCGTCGTAGGGACATGGCAACTGTTGTCCAAACCAGCCTTTGGACCCACAAGAGCCCCTCATAGAGCATTGACCTGTGTCGGGGAGTGCCATTGTGCTGGCCAACCGAACGCGGGCAGTGACTGAACGGAAAAGCGAGAGGTGAGCCGCCACGTGATCCTCTCGCATCCCAGCATCGACCCGACGCTCGCCGCGATGGCAGAAGAACAGAAACGTTTCAATAACGCCTCAAAACCCAAAAAACGCTTCGTAGGCTCAAAGTCAGCTGCGCCACCAAAGCGTAGCTCTGAACCAACTCAATTCGCGAACCAAGTTCCAGAAGAAATCCTCACAGATCCGCTCCTTAACCAAGCAACCAAGCAATTGCCCTCCAACTATTCTTTTGAAATCCACAAAACGATACATCATGTTCGAAAGAATAGAGCCAATATGGTTGCTCTTCAGATGCCTGAGGGTCTCCAGATGTTTGCATGTACCATCGCAGATATCATTGAGCGGTGCGACAACCTTGTCCACCGAAACGTTTCTCATCTAAATTTTTGTGCAACACCTCGTACAGGTTTACCGATGCACTAACCGTCATTATGGGTGATGTCACATACGGGGCGTGCTGCATCGATGATTACACCGCAGTCGCTTTGGGTTGCGATATGCTTGTCCATTATGGACACAGCTGTCTTGGTTCGTGTTCTTGACAGATAAGTGGGTTGCATTGTCTGAGTTGCCGGATCATAGTACCGATCGACCAAACTAGTATCAAGACGCTCTATGTATTCGTCGAAATAACCATCGACTTCACACATCTCGCGGACACTGTTCGCCTGAACTTCCCGAGCGACCGCGCTGCATTCTACGAACAGCTCGTGGATTCAGAGGAAAGTGGTGCGAGTATACCTGCGGGCCAGCAAATTGGGAAAACACGATACCTTCGCATCCAAGGGTCATCACCCACGAGTGATTTAACGAAGCATGGGTATGGTCAGCGACGTCCACAGACACCACCACAAGAATCGACTCGACTAGCATTAGTTTCAACTATCCAGTTCGCTTCAGCTTTGCAAAAGCTCAAGGAAGACCTCATCTTGGTATATGAAACCAGTGAGACACCCGGCTCGCTGTCAGATGTGAAGTCCAATCGCTGGACTGGTAAATACGAAGCCATAATACCCCGCTCAAAACCACTTTCCCCCGGGGAAATTTTAGGTTGCACAGCTCCGTCTCTCAACGAGGTCGATGCACTGTTGTACGTCTCCGATTCTTGGTTTCAAGATTTGACTAAATAGGTGCAGATACCTCGGGGACGGCCGTTTTCATCTCGAGTCGATCATGATTGCGAATCCTACTGTTCCCGCATTTCGATATGATCCCTACTCAAAGAAACTTACTCGAGAGCGCTACAATCACAACGAGATGCGAAGAACCCGAGACCAGGCTGTCCAATCTGCCCACGAGAGCATTGTCTCTCTCCCTCCATCCCTTGACTCGACCGAACTAAATCCTACAATCAAGCTTTCCGGTCCAGTGCAACACCCTCAGCTGTGGGGTGTTATTCTGGGAACGCTTGGACGTCAGGGGAGCTTCAAGCAACTTCAAGCAATCACAAATCAACTTTCGACGTCTCGCGTCTCTATACCTTACGTGCCAATCCTCCTCTCTGAGGTGTCACCTGCGAAGCTCTCGCTGTTCAATCCACACATATCCACATTTATACAAACATCGTGTCCAAGGTTATCTATCGATTGGGGTTATGCGTTTACTCGGCCCCTCTTGACTCCGTATGAGACTAATATGGCATTGGGACGAGCGAATGGATGGATAGGCGAGGCGACTCAAGGGGAGGGGATGAAGAAAACAACATATCCAATGGATTTTTACGAGGCCGGCACACCATGGGCTGTTTCCAGATTGAGGGGCTCGTTTTGAGGTGCTTAGTAAATGTGGTAACCCAACGAATGTATAATTCCATTGTGAGGTTCTTTTGAGTACGGATTGTCAGGTTTCTCCTTGGGTTTCTTTGAGTCAACAAGTTGCCACGCAAGTGCACAGGCTTCCCATGGAGCGACGTGGTACGTGGGTTGCGATAGTTTATAGATTGATGACAACTCATACAATGACGAGCAAAACGCTAAACGCTGCAACAACACGTGAGTCTGGAGGAAACCAGGGTTGGAATCCAAACATACCCATAAGCATACTCAACTTCGTCCACCCCACCGCCTGAAGCGAAGGGACCAGACTGTTCCCTTGGCATAGGACCCAGTTCGGGTTCATCATCGTCATCCAAGTCAACAGCACTGCCATCGTCCAAACCGAAGGGTAGTACAGGGCGAAGGCCAGCTCCGGAGCTCGATCGGCGGTTCCCAGCGGGCGACTTAGGAAGGGCGGCCATGGTCTTAGGGCTCATGTGCTGATCGCCACCGAGGGGGTTGTAAAAACTCCATTTCATGGATCAAAAGGCGGCGTGCTCACCTCCCAATTGTTTAAGTTTTCATCCGGAATATCACGATCTTCTCTACCTTCTAGCCTTGCATCATCGCCAAGGTCACCAATAGATACAACACTTTCGCTGTCGCTGATATTGTCCGTCATATTGGATACAAATTCGGGAAGCCGATGCCATGCCGAGTTCGAAGCCGAAGGTAGAGGAGGGACCTGTTCGTCTGACCAGCCTAAATCGGATAAGTATTCCTCATACTCTTCCTCAAAAGCAAGATCTTCCGTGGTGTAAGGCAAGAAGATCGATGGGTCCGGAGCTTGTGAGCGGGGGGGCGGGAAGACATCGGCTTCGACAATATTCGGGGTCCCAAGAGGCCGAATCATATTTCCGAGGTCCAAGCCGGGAGGCAGACCTTCTAGATTATGGGATATGCTGACCGAACGACGATGGGCTTGGGTGTGCTGATTTGCAACTTGTGCACCATACCGTTTGGTGTTGTCTATCAGTTGCTATACTCAGAATTTCCAGGTATTATGTACGAAGAAAGGCTTACAAAATTTGACTAAATGACGGAGAGCTTGCTCCTGTGCCTGTGTTCTATGTGAGCCAACTGCAAAGCAGCAAGCAAGGGGCAGTACCTGAGCATCAGAAACATCATCCACCTCATTGCCTGTGAGCCATTCGTCACGCAAGTCGGGTCTACAATTGAGGTAAATAGAAGTGATGACCTTCATGTTCGCTGTCCAACCGTCAGAATCCCCGACAGATAGATGTATTATTGTTCCTCACATTGGCGCCATTTGCGACCGCAGAAAGGCACTTGACTTTTGATCAACTTAAGAACATGGAGTTGCAACATTGGGTGAGGGACACGAAGCACGCGCTTGAGTACAGCCTGGGGTTGGGAGTGAATCAGCCGCGGCCACTTGTTCCACGTCCCTTCACTCACAGAGCTCTTGTATTGAACCAGCATCCATATGCGGTGCGACCGACTCTTCGACAGCTTTTGCATGATCTTTGCAAAATTAATGGCCGAGAAAAAGTTCCGCCACGAAAACTCAGTGAGCATCTCCACCTCCTCTTCATGTTTCTGTCCATTCGGCAAGGTCTTGGATTGCAAGACGATGTGGGAAGCTGTACGTGGTCTCTCGTCCTGCATGCGTGGGGCAACACGTGCATGATGAATCTGGCAGTACCGGAAGAAACTGGTGCCAGTTACTTCAGATGGTCCTCGAGAATGGTAGTTTGGGCTCACTTGTGATCAGGAGAATCAGCCTTGGAAACGACTGATGCGGAAACCTCTTGCAAGCCAAACATTTTCAAGATGAGGAGTAAACAGTTCGTATCGAGTAGGAGTTGACCGAGATGATGAAACTTCATTGCATCTAGCCACATGCACTTCCACGAATGTTTGGGTATGAATCAGCGGGATACTCACGAGATGCTTTGAACCACTTCAATGTCAGTAACAAGATAGCAGAGACTGCTTTGGACGTAATCTCGCGATGTCGGGTAACATCTAGGTCATCGAGAGTTGGCGGAGGGGGTGGGGGTTGTTCAGGTGCTAAGTAAAGATTGTAAACGAGATACATAGGAAAACCAGCCAACCGTTAGACTTACGCGAAGCCACTCCAGGCGGAAACACAGAAGAGGTAGAAGACTGGGGGAGTTGCTGTTGACCTGTTCCGGCCGACACGGTTGCCAGTAACAATTTCAGTAGTACTAGTACCCAACCTGACAGCACTGGAAGAACAGAGCTCTAGGGTTGAGATGGTATCAGCGCCCAGCGGCAATACTTAACCCTCCGCTTACGTATATCACTTCGACTCTTTTCAAGCGCTTGAGATCCTCTTTTTTCTCTCTGGCTTTCCGCTCCTCCGCACCCGATGTAGCCTCGATAGTTTCCACTTCGGCCTCCGCAATTTTGGCATCAAGTAACGCAACATCAGTCAGGGCCTCGGCATTCTCGGGATCCTAGGACGGGTATTAAACAACTAACAATCTCGAAGGAGCGGTCGGGGAAACTTACCACCGATGTTATCTTGGAGGGTTCAGCGTCACTTTCTGACCCGGGCAAATGTTCCAATCCACTTTCTGTGGTCATACACTCCTCCCTCGTGCGCCACATCTGCCACAATGAGAGACTCACATACATATGTCGGTTGTAGAGTTTGTCCGCCTCATCAATAGCAAAGGGAACCAACCGAACATTATTTGGGCCAAAACGACTTTTACGAGAGAACGGGAACAAGAATGGTCGGTTTTGATCAGTCTGATATTGCTGCTTCTTCGGCTTCGGAGAGGGCGGTGGTGAGGGTGCAGGCGTTGCAGGCTGTGGATTAGGGCGAAATCCCGTATTTTGAGGCTGTTGCTGAAACGCATGGCTCAAGGTACCTGACATCGGTGATTGATGTTCTAGGTCATCATTGTGATAGTGATGGCGGACTGGAATGGGTGAATATGCCTGTGCCAATTTCACCGCGGGTAATGATGGGGTAGATCTCCCTTGAGTAGTCTCCATAAAGCGGATGGTTTGGACCGGCGGAGGTGTAAAGGTTGGGTATTTGACAGAAGTCTCTTGATGGAATGCTTCAAGATCAAATGGTGTACATTTTATGGCGACGGCTAAAAAGGAAGTGAAATCAACTGATGCCGCCTGGACGAAGTGAATTTACCTTCGTCGAGCACCAGTGGTAGTGATGCAAGCTCCCGGGCGAGTTCTTTAACACGCGCTAATTCTCGGATTCCTCCACAACATGCAAGCAAAGCCTTCCACAGGACGAGGAGGAGCTGCGGATGGTAAGAGAGTATCCGGCGCTTGTGCAACGGGGCTCACACCTTCTTGATCGGATAGCCCTTCGCGCTCTTGTCTTTTAGACCGGATACGACATTGAACAGATAGACAGGTAAAGGAGGGTCCATGCTCACTGGAAATTGTACTTAGCATTGGAGTCTGCAATTCTGAGTGCGATCGGGCAGCGCTTACTGAGCTCATCTGCGAAATCATCCCGCTCTTTGAAAATTTCAATTAAATGATACATCATTCCGAGGTAGACCGATATTTCGGTAGTGAACTCTTCCAAGAAGTCGGCCTTCTCTGCGGCGGTGATCTGGAAGTGAGCTGCGTCTGCGTCTGAAAGCGAACTGGTACGGTTCGAAGGAGTTACAGAAACACGAGTTCAGAGCCATACCAGAGTAGATCGTGCTTTTGGCTAGCGATTTTCATAGACTCCACAATTGTATTTAAGCCATTAGCGGTGCGGACCACCTTACAATTTTCGTAAATCCAGTGGAGCTGGTGCTCCGGAGATGTCGTTTCCGCGAATGTGCCTGGTTAGGACGCGACATGAATAAGCCTTGTGGCGACGGGTGTGAAAGAAATTAACCTTGAAGGACGTAAAAGAGGCGACGGGCATTCGTGAATCGGATTTCGGCGTCACGGTGTTCGAGACTTTCCAAGAGAAGTTCTACATGAGTCTTTCTCTGCGCGTCTGTAGTTTCGGGGCTTGTCCATTCTGGAGGAGGAAGTGAAATCGCCATGAAATCCAGTGATCATCGAGCTCACCAACATACCTCCAGGAAATGAACCTTGCCAAGCTTTCAGATTTTCCGCCACCTGCGGCATTTCTACGTACGAGTAGAACTCATCAATTTCGTTCATTACGGTGTCTTCGTCATCGTAGCGAAAATCATAGAATGATTGCTGTGAGACACACGGTCAACAACCGATGGATGGATTAGATACATGTTACCGTGCCTTGGGCTTGGGTGCAGAGGTGACCATAGCCCTGAGCTGTCCGAGAGTGATGGAATCCAGCCCAAGTTGCTGTATACTTGCGGCATTGTCTTGCGTGTCACCTGGAGGAGCTGCGAATACCATGCTCATGAAGGTACCTGAGGGTGCGCGGGATGTTGCCAACACTGGGCGTTGTTTGTCAAAGGCTTGGAAATTCAACAAGAGAAAACAGAAGTAAACAACTTCTGTGCAGAAAAGTGAATTACTAATAGATTATGACGGGCGATGACCGTTGGTGCAAGTCGGTGCTAACTTTGTTTGAGCGACTGAGGAGCTGGGGTGGGGTGGGTATCGTGCCCTGTGTCTCAAATAAGCCCCTCCAATTGCGGTGAAGTCCCGTGAACGTGCGGCACATGGGAGGCGAAATGTTCCCGGAATCAAATTACACGCGACATGCAATCTAATATCGATATGTGGCCCAGTATCAAAGAACGATCAGCTGAGTCAGAACTAGTCAGACGACGTGGCTGCCCAGCAGGGTACCTGAATCCGTGTCTAATTGGGGCACAGTATGGGAAGACTGACAACTCATGGCTGTACACGGTGCTCCGTTGATCGCGGCGTCGTCGTCGTCGTCGTCGTCGTCGTCGGCAGAAGACACGCGTCTGCAGCGTGGCGCGGAGTGTGCAGCGGAGGTAATCTTGGCGGCTGCGGGACTGCGTAAGACTGTGGTCAGAGAATGCGCGAAAATCAGCAGGAAAATATGTGGACTCGCCAAGTTTGATCGTGGGAAATAATGAGGTAAGCTTGGTTACGGCGGATGGGTATATAACCAAAAAATTAGACAGAGGTTGGTTAGGACCGTTTTGGCTGTGGATCGACCTCGCAGTCGGTCTCATTCTTGCCACCAGCTCTCCCTTCTGGCTCGGCTCATCGTCTGCGACAGCGTCGGTGTCGCTGGGATCGACAACGAAGATTAGACGAGGTCATCGCCGGCAACGTCGACACACTCCCCTTTCCCTCCCCCGCGGTACAAGGCATTATCTGGCAGCGCCCTTCGCTCTCCAGGTCATCCTCTGCTTCTGGTCATCCCTTTGGAGCACATCAAAAGGCACGCCTTTGCTGCGCGTTAGCCATTCCTACTGCAATCTCTTTTCCACTTTTCTCCTATCCTAGTCTTCGGTATCCCTGGATTTTTTAACGACTCATTTTACGACCCTTTCCGCCTTCGCTCTTTGATTCGAGGAGCCAGGCCTATTTACTCTAGAGATCGGTCTGCCCCTGCGCCCGCGCACTTGGCAGTCGAGCCTCTGTTCTTCTCCATTTGCAGATGCCAGTCCCAGTCCCTCCTGTCCCTACCGCGCACTCTGTTCACAAGTGTCACAAATCTGGAGACTTAACAAACCCTCAGTCCTCTGTCTTCCACCTTCTGAAGCACACGCTTCCCTCGTCCCCAACAGGTCCACCCCCATCCTTTGGCAGTCGTGAGCAGTGGATCAACTCTCTTCCATCGTGGAGACGTACCAAGACCCGCCACGTCTGGGAGAACGATCCTGGCCTCGCAGCGCCGGCAGACGCTTGTCAGGGTTTTGCTAAAGGGTTGGCTGGCGCGGTCGACGCGCCCGCCATTAAAGGAGCCCACGTGCAAGCGTGTATTCCGCCCCTAAACACATTGTTACCGAGCTGTGGTTTAGAAATGCCTTCACGCAACCTTCCTGCCTGTAATCAATCCACTGGTCCGGAACATACTCAGGAGACACCGTCGAGCGAGCTTGTGACTCGTCTTTCTCCTGTTCCGCCGGAGTTGATCGGGCGAGATGTCCCCGGTGTGCGCTCGTGGCCTCATGCTCCGGATTTGTATCTCGAGGATGATGGTGGCCTATTCGCACCGATTTTAGAAGATGACTCCCCTGACATGATGAACGGTGATATGGGCTCGAGTCCCATCGAACCGGTCACACCTTTCGGAGATTATGTCGATCGAGCAGTGGCTGCCTTGGATGCCACAGTTCTCCACGACCCTCTTGTGCCCTCCGGATCGCAGGAACTACACCTACCCATTTCAGTCAATTGCGACTTTCAGTTCTGTCACTTTCATCCTTACCCGCACATGGAGGTCAAGGAGGAGTCGATTGTCAGCGTGGATGAACATCTACTAACCACTAGCTTAGTTCACAAGCAACTTGCCGAGCCCATGGCTGAGTGGCTTGTCTCATATATATGGAAGGTTTGCACGAACGTGCTGGTTCTCCCCCAGACGATCGCCCCTTACACGTGGGTTTATTATTATCCGTTCATACAACCGTTTGCTGACCAGTGTCATCAGACTTCCTAATGCGCCGCAGCTTCGTCAGCCCATGCCGTTGTACCTCACCACTCGAGTGCACTCTTTGTTGAT
>QGOH01009331.1:0-14770 GCA_003313155.1 Boletus sp. MG95 | reverse complement strand
GGGGGGAATGGGGGGTAACAGCGCGATGGAGGGGGGGTCTGGAATGATGGCTGAGATATGGAGTGTGCACTGGGGCGGTGGCAGGTTATGCCGTTGAGGGTACACTACCGGTCGTGGGGGGTTCGTCGAAATCGGCAATGAAAGGGTGGAGGATGTTGGGAATGGGGAATGGTGGGATGAGAAGATGTAGGGGGGGATATAGTCCACATGAAAGAGGATTGGCGGGGTTGTCCTCACTGCAGATGTATCTGATATGGATCGTGCATTGTGCTGGAGCCAGGGAGGTGTGAATGCGTTTGAACACATCGTTTGTCAGTCTGTTGCGGCTTCTGCCCTTTGACCAACTGTCAATGATGCCCTGGTTGTCTCCGAAAACCTTGATATGAATATCAGAGGTTCCAAGATGCAAGTTGGTGAGGGTGAGAAGCTCGAAGCCGATGCTTTTGGCCCACCCAATGTCATGGCCACCAGTTTTCCAGCCTGGGCAGAGGGTCCAGGCATGCCAGTGGCCATTGAGTGAGATGCCAATGCTGGTGGAGGTGCTTGCGTCTGAGAAGGCGTTGAAATCAATAATTGGCTGGGGGGAGGGGATGGGAAAGGGATCGATGTGGTTGGAGAGACAGTCCAACCACCATTTGAGGTCGTCCTGTGTGTCATGTGGAGGTGTTCTCGGCAAGAAGGGCTTGTCTCCAAATATAGAGAGCATCGCCTCAATGTTTATTAGGTAGGGGTGGCCATCAGGGAAAATCTGTGCCGTGTGGATCAATTTGCCATGCAGCTTTTGAATGTCATTCAGGGTGTGCGTGCGATGCAAGTTCCAGTCTGTGTTGCGAACTGTGACTCAGCAGAAGTGAGGGGGAACGGGAAGGAACACGGGGAGACTTCAAAAGGGGGGCAGGATGATGAGAATGTGAATAAGGGAGAGAATAGGCCACTTAGCGGTGGGCCAGACTGGTTCCTTGTACAACTACAGCGGTTCGCACCCGTATGACAACGGGTGGTCTTCTCCAAGCGACAGCGAACAATGGGTAAGGTAGAGGGAGCTGAGACTTGCGACTTGACGGCGACTCAATGGAATGGGTGGGACGTGGGCACCCTCACACGACTTTGGGGAGAAGAAGACAAGGTGGATCAAGCTGGGGAACCAGCTTGAACAACCAGGCCTTATATATTAGAGGAAATGTGGTAAACGACAGGAGATTTACAGGAATAGACTACAATTGCTAAGGTACATAAGGATTCCTGTAGGTGATCAGATCAAATGGAAGGGAAGGTAAACTCTAATATATAAGGTTGTGGCAGAGGGGTAATCAGAGATCTAGGAGCGTGCTGCCACTGGTGGGAAATGAGATTGGATCGGGTGAGAGTGAGATTGGCAGACAGGCCTGATCAAGCGAGATCCACGGAGATAAGAGATAAAGGGGAGAGATCACATGATAGAGGTCATGTGACAAACCAAGTAAGGGATCACGTGATGGGAAAGTGTCACGTGATTGGGAAAACTACGAGTCAATCGTAAGTACTGAATGACAGGGGTTAAAATAGGGGTAAAGTAGGGCCGTTTCATAACAGTCTGTGATGACGTTGACGTATTTGATCCGCTTGGGCTTGGCAAGGGATATGGTGCAGCAGGTCAGGTCCCAGGTGAAGCCGATGAAGGTGGGATGTTCAGAGAAGGGGATATCTTTAGAGAGCTCCCAAGGGATACCTAAGTCAAGGGAGATTCGATCAATGTCATCTATATTGTAGCAGAAGGTTGTGTCTGATTCAGGATGGGGGGAGGAGTTGGATAAATCCTGGAGGGGAAACCGGTGATCCTCATCATACTCCTCTGTGAGGCCACAAGGTAGGGGTGCACCTGCAAACCAGGAGTGGCCACCTCTGGCCATGTAACTGCCAGATGAGGTAATGTGATTTGCCGTATCCTGGCGATGTTGGTTGTATTCAGCTAATTTCGACTTAGGTATTCTTAGAAACAGGTGGTCATTTACCCATCTTAGGATTGGGCCAATGCCGGTGAAGCGCATGATATCTGCACCAGCACTACCCAGATTGCCATAGATTCCCCCAGAGGGGCCAAAGCTGAAGCAGGTGGAGGTGTCAATTGCAAATTGGGTTTCGGAAAGATGAACTACGAGGGCATGCCATTGTGAAGGGTGTAAAGGGATTGTCCTATAGGCCTCAGCTACATCATGAATAGCGCCTTGGGACCCAGGGGGAAGGGAGAAGATAACTAGGGCTACTATAAAGAAGGTACTGTAGGGAGAGGGGAAGTCATCAGGGTTGACGAGTGAGTTGATGGAAGGTAGGGGGGATTGGGAGTGGGGAAAAGATAAGTTCTGGACAAGGCGGAATTTTCTGGGTTTGCCTGATTTAGGTATGAGGGAGAGAGGGGAAGTCTGAAAGGGACCAAGGGTTGTTTCTATTTCAGTTTGAGAAAAGGGGCCATTGTACCTGCCCTTGGCAAATTCTTTGTCGATGATTTCTTTGAAGATGTGACTGTGTGCAAGGATAGAGGGATTATTGGGGGGTGAGAAGGTGCAGGACAGGGGAGGTATGTTTGCACAGAAGCTGTGGCGCAGTCTGATGTACATGTTGGGGTATCTGTGGTCAAGCTGGGTGGCAGACAGCCAGTGTTGCCAGGCAGCAGGGTTATAAGGCATTAGCACTTGGGCGTGGCTGCACTCGAGGACACTTCTGAGCCCCGTGGGACGAGCTTCCACATCCGGAGCAATCGTGCTTGATGGATTTGTGAGGAAGGCTGCAGCCATTGAGTTTCTGCCAGTCACTGCAGAGCACACATCCATCGCCGTCAATAAGACGGCCCTCACTGTTCCTTTGACAGAAGGCTGGGGAGCCATTTCAGAGCTTGGGGTTGTTGCAGTCATGGACCTGGTGGGGGTGCCGCCCAAGACATTTGGGACAGACAGATTTGGTGGGAAAGGGGTCGCTGCTCAACCGTTTGTGGCGGTGCTTCTGGGGGGAGGCTCGCGAGATGTTCGCTTGGTGGGAGGAGGGCTGCCAAAAGTGCTGATGCAAGGGGGAAAGCGAGCACGAGGATCTGTGCCGGTCACTTTGTGGCTCAGTGTGCTAGTTGTATGGTCAATGGGAGCGCCAAGCGTGTGAGGGGGAAGCCGACTGGGTGCCGATGAAAGACTCAACCCGAGAGCATCAGGGAGGGGGGGAAGATCAAGTCATTACAGAGAGGGAATGACGATAAGAAAGAGTTGTTAGAACGAGAGGGGTTTTAGGTGGGGAACACGCTTACCCTGCGGGATGCCTTGGCCTGAATGTTGGAGTTTGTTTTGAAGGCGATGCTATTCATGAGGTTCTCGTTGATGATTGAGATGTTGAAAGCATTTCCAGAGCCACTCTTCAGTTCATTGTGCCACCGTCTGTGGATGTGGGATGCATAGTGCAGGGCAATCAGGTCACCGTTCTCATTGACACGCATGTTGTGGTTTTCGAGGTTCCAGAAAAACTCAGCAAGGGCGTTGATGTGCTTGCTTGGCCAGGCAGCCTGCTTGATGTGGTGGAGGAAAAGGTTTTTGGCCTGGAGGAACTCGCTAAACGAGAGGTCATGGTCGGTGCGTGCATTGCGCAAGGCCCTAACAGAGGCGACTGGACATAGGGTAAGGACTTCGCTGGAGTTGGAGAGCCTGAAAGCATTGTCCGCTTGAGATTTGTGGTTGCACACTGCTTCAGCACAGCCTTCGAGGGAAAAGTACCAGAGTTCCACGAATTCGAAGGAAGTGATCTTCTGGATGGCGTATTGTGACGGCCTAGGAGCAATGGTGCTGGGAGGGGGAAGAGCAGCATTGAAATCACTGATTTTGGGCTTCTTCTTCTCGGCATCCTTGCGTTCCTTCTCTGCTTCGGCTTCTTCGAGTCAAAGAGCTTCGTCTTCTCTATCGTGTTGCTCTCGATGGCAGTGATCAGCCTCTTGAGCTTCTGCTTCTTGTTGGGCTGCCCACTCTTCTACATGATGGTTGTGGTCGATGTCCCAGGCGGTTTCTAGGCGTATTATGGCCTGAGCTACCTCAATGTGCAAGGAGTCCATGAGTGCCTCCCTGACCTCACAGAATGCATTGGAGGCGAAATACAGGCAAATCTCAAGGTTGGGGTCTGCCATGCTGAAAGATTGGAGAGTGGAGAAAAGAGGTGAAGTGAAGGAGCGTAGTGTGCAGAGTGACTGAGGGGTCTGTATGCAAAGAATGAAGAGGATGAGCAGGGCAAGGATGAGAGGCGAGGTGGTGGAGCAGAGAGAAGAGAAAACTGCACCACTGCTTATCGCCGCTCATCCAAAGACTTAGCACTGTGGCTCCACTCATACCTCACTAGGCCGCAATGCAGCAATATCTACACTGACACTCTTCATTTGCCACCATGCACTGAGTCAGCCTATCAGACCTTCTAGGACAATCCAAAGCTTTGCACTCTTCCCCCAGAAGACTTGCCGGAAGCTCTTGACAACCTTCAGCAGAAAATCCATTCCGTCCACTCCCTTCCCACTCTGCCACACCAATTCCAGTGATCTGCACCTCCTTAGGTGGTCACCCCTCTCACTCAGGGACCCAATCGGTCACTCATTCCCCTATGCATCTCTCCCAGGAACAAGCTGATGTAGACAGGTAGACTGCTAGACATGCAGAGAGAATTCCTATAGCCAATCCAGTCCAGGAAGAACTAGTCCAACCAGAATCCCCAGCAGATTATGGATACACACCTTCAGAATCCGACCCAGATCCATCTAATCCCAGATCACCCATTAAAACTGACTCCAACTCAGATGAAGATGATAACAACAATATAGGAGAAATCAAGGCAGCACTGCCTGAGGATTTCTCAGGAGAACTTCAGGATGCCAATCAATGAATCCTCACAATGGATGGATATTTCCTCCTCCATACTGACAAGTACAATGATCAAGCCAAGGTGCTGATATTGTTGAATAGGATAAACAAAGGACGAGGCAAGCTCTTCATGGAAATGTGGCTTACCTGGATTGCAGATACTGCCTTTCCTGCCAGACATAAGACATTTGCCAAAGTAAAGGAAGCCTTCAAGATTACCTTCTCCCCATACGACATTGCCACATCAGTCTGAATAGACCTAAACAGGTTGAAGATGAACCAAATCAATCCAAGGGGCTTTGAGAAATACATCTCGGCTTTCATGGTACTTGCAGTCTGATCCAGAGTATCAGACATCACAGCCCTCACAGAATGGTTCCTCCAAGAACTCAGTCCTATCATCTCCATGCAGCTCACCATAAGCAGAATACTCAAGACAGCCACCACACTGGAAGAAATCTTCACTAAAGCTGCAGAGATAGAAGGAAATCTAAACTGGATCAGGAACCTGGGGCACATGACCCCTGTACCAGAATCCCAAGATAGGTTTGGAAGGAAACCTCCACCCAATTATAGCCAAGGAAATCCACTGGCATACGGAGCCCAGGATGGCAATGCAATGGACATTGACAAGATCACATTGTCCCCTGGAAAAAGAAGCAAACTGATGAAAGAGAACTGGTATTTCATATGCAAGAAACAAGGTTGCTCGACAAGGAATTATCCTGGGTATGCAAGGAATGGAAACAGGAGTAATGTTGCAGTGAGGATGATGGAAATGCCATCCGACACCTCGAAACCAGACGTAGAGATGGCCAATGAAGACCTCATCAATTTTGATGATAATGGTGGATTCTTCTCAGAACTAACCCGACAGATCGGGATGACAGGGGTTGGAGCTCCAGACCCAGTGGTGTTGTGCCGGCTAAAGTGATCAATGGCCTTAAAGGCCAGAATCAAGGAAGTGCTTGACAAGCCCCAGTACGAAGCTAGGCTTTGTGAGAAGACGGTCACCCCAGAACTCATCCGGATGATGGTGGCTGAGGTAATTTACCCCAGAAGTCAGTTTATTAGTGGATTGGGATTAGATGGTGTGCCATCCACAGATTTTTAGCTTGGAGATCTGCTCCAATATCAGAGTTTCCCATAATTATTGCCCCTGTATCTATTTCTGGACAGAATCTGAAGTCTCTCTGACTCCCAGTCTCTGTCTGGAAAGAAATGGGCAAAATCATTGGACTGACTGCTCTTATTGATACAGGAGCAACCAGATGTTTTGTGAATAGGCAGATGATGATCACACACCAACTAAAACAAGAATGTCTAATGTTCCCAATCCAACCATGAAATGCCAATGGGATGAAGAATAAGTCTGGAGAAAAAACAATGAAGGTCAGGCTCTTGGTAGACTACCAAGGAGTCAAGGAAGAAAGGACCTTCTTGGTTACAGACTTAGTGGGTAAGGAGGACTTGGTCCTAGGACTACCCTGGATGCATGCAATTGTGATGCCAGCCTTTTTCAAGTGATAATAAACTGTATTAAGATGGAGAGGCTGTTTGGTGATGGTGGAGAGAGATTTGGTGACCTGAACAGCATTCTCTGCCTTATTACTAGAGATAAAATGAATACCATAATGAATATCAGCAGAGGAAAGCTTTAATGGATAACCTCCAGAAGACTTTTGAAGGTCAGAATACTCTTTGGAATGAAGCCTAGAGATGGTAGCAATGCCAGCACCTGTACTTGAGGCAATAGAGTGGATGGAATGGCCAGCATCAAGTTAAAAAAGAATAGTATTTTTTTGAGTGGTAAAAAGAGATTGCATGACAATAGTGGTTGAAAGTCAAGAAGTGTGGGAACATATTTGGACTCAGACATTATGTCTATATGTATATCTTTGTTTGTAGCATCAAACAACAGCAAATATCCCCTTGTTTCATTAAGATTTCATTGTTCATATTAAAAATGACAAAATTATTACAGACTCGCACATGTGAAGGCTCTGTAGGCACTAGCTGGACCCAGACAACCACTCACAGCCCACACTAAGGCTGGCAAAGGATAGAAGGGAGGTAGGAAGTTGAGTAGAAAACTTAACCTTTGTGCTCGAAGTGTGTACAAAGGCAAATGGATTCAATTGAGAAGTTATTTCTCAGTATTGACTACTTTATATACATGGGCCCTGCTCACACAGACCAAGCTGTACTGGGCAAGGGTAACTATTCTAAGTAAAGCCCTTGATCCAGGGCAAAGGTTGGTATCTCAGAAAATTAAAAAGGAATCTGTCAAAACAAGATATGAGTTGCAAGACAAGGTGTGAGTGTTGCATCACAATAGCCCCTGAGTAACAGGCTCATGATCATGTGACATCTGTTCTCATGGTCACATAGTCCTGATCATGTAAGGCCACAACTAGAAAAGTGAAGGTAATGAGCCAGACATAAGAGGGACTGCCTGAGGAGCATTTCCTTGTAGAGTTTGATGTGGGAAACATTGACCATCAGATGAATTCAATTTTCTTTGGAAGTTTAAGCTCTACTGCATTAGGAAGGACCTGAATAATTTTGTAAGGTCCTATTTATTTCTGCATGAGCTTCTTGGCTTCATAGAGAAGTTTTAATTTGTCCGTGGACAGCCACACCTGCTGTCCGATGCTATATTCTGGGGCCTCAGAATGCTTTGAGGCTGCAGAACACTTCATGCGTTCCTGAGTTTCTTCAAGTGCCTGCTCAACTTCAGTGTGGGAACAACCTAGCTCCTTGGTGAACCCTGACAACTTCTTAGCATGCCCTTCAAAACCCAAGTGGGGAGCATAGTTATGTGTCACTAAGAAGGGGGTGGTGCTGATAGTGGTGGTAAGAGAGTTATTATGGTGAAACTGGGCCATTCTGATCCATTCAGCCCATTCTCCTTGTCTTTTTGCCACATAGGTCCACAAATACTATTCTAGATCCTGATTGATCCATTCAGTTTGCCCATCAGTTTGGGGGTGATAGGTGGTTGAGATCTTCTGGGCGATCCCAAGAAGCTTGCACAGCTGCACAGTAAAGTCCAATGCAAACTGTGGGCCATAATCTGAGACTACTGTTGAAGGGAGGCTGTGAGTACATCAAACATTGTCCCTAAATATAGCTGCTAGATCCACAATGATACTGTGTCATAAGTAGGCACAAATACTACTTCTTTGGAAAAGCAATCTACAATTATGCAAATAGCAGTAAAACTGCGTGCAACAGGTAATTCTGTGATGAAATCTACACTAAGATCTTCCCAGGGGTGTTTAGGTACTGGCAACGGGATAAGCTTCCCTGCTGGCAGCTTGGTCTTTCCATTGATGATGGTACATGCCTGACATCAGTCCACATAGTTCCTAATGTCAGTGTTTACACCCAGCCAGAAATAGTATTGAGTTAATAAATGTGCAGTATACACATGCCCTGAATGCCCTGCCAAGGGTGAATCATGGCACTTTTGCAGCAATTCCATGTGCAAAGTGCAAGGAATGAAGATTTTTCCATTGGGACTCCTGAAAATATGCTTCATAGGGTCCCAAGAAAAATTGTGGGTAGTGTCGACTCCCTCTCCATGGGAGATGCCACACACCCAGCTGTAAAAGTCTGAGGAAAGACTGACACAGCGAGCAAACACTAAGGACAGCAACACTGTGATATCCACATTGTGCCCAGGGGTAGCATCACCATGATCTGGATATCATGACAATGCATCTGCAGAATCATTGCTGGTTCCTGGCTTATAAACAAACACCAAGTTGAACTCCTGGAGGAGCATGTGCCACTGGGCCTGCCAATTCAACAGTGTCTGCAGCTTCTTTGAATACTCCAGGTTCTTGTGGTCAGTCCAGATCTCAAACTGTTCCCAACCAATCAGATAGTGGTGCTGTAAGGACTCAACAGTCCTTACAGTGATATCCTATTGTATTCCCATCCTAGCCCATTTGTGTCCACCGCTATCCACTTTTGTCCGACCCCTATCTGATACAATCTGAACGTATCCGCCCATCCGCATGTCCGAGTCCAACTCGGACCACTTGTATCCGATGTATTTCAATTCTGGGCCTTTAATTTTAGTTATATTAAGGTTCTCCTTTGATTCCTAACACTTCGGATTTTTCTCTTCTTACTTAGACAGTGATATCTCATGTCTACTTAGGTTTTTTATCTACCTTAGAACAGTCTGGGGTATTCCCTGAACTATAAATCCCTTGTATTCTGTTTCAGAATACATCTGGCTTTTCATACAGCTTGATCATCTTTTGTCTTGTCGTAAATCCGCATCCCTGGCCCTCGTCCTAGGCCATCCCTACTCATTTCCGGCCCTCGTCCTTGGCCAGAATTTCGTATTTCCGTTTTCTTTGTCTTGCATTCCATCCGGATTTGGCCAGATTAGTCAGCAGCGCCGTGGTAAGTCGCACAAACCCTTATCTCTACTAACCCTGTCATACAACCCCCCTTGGGACGAGTATATCACTCACACCCACATCAAACCATCTCCTTATTTTCTACAGTGCCATTCCATAAGTGTGTGAATGACAGCAAGCAGCTCCTTATCATAGATAGGGTAATTCTGCTCTGTGCTATTGAATGAATGTGAGTGGAAAGTGCATGAGTGCCATTGGTCATCTGGACAATGGACTGATAATATGGCACCAGTGGCAATGTCCAATGCATCAGTTTCCACATGCATTTCATACTTTCAATTGGGGTAGGTAAGTAAAGGCACTGACCTAAATTTGTCCTTAAGTGTGTCCATGGCACACTGCTGAGTGGGGCCCCACATGAATGAGATATCCTTTTTCATCAAATTGTTTAGGGAGTGGGCGATTTCAGCGAAGCCTTTGATAAAGCACTGGTAGTAATTGCAGAGGCCAAGGAAGTCTTGCACATTTTTGAGCTTCTTGGAGAGGGGCCAGTCGAGGATGCCATCAAATTTTTTTCCTTGCATCTCAACTCCCTCTTTAGACACAACCATACCCAAGAAATCAACTTTTGATTGGGAGAAGGTGCACTTCTCTGGCTTCACATAGAGATCACTTGTGTGTAATTGCAGCAGAACCTCATGAATGATTGCCTCATGTTCTTTATGGATATTTCCCTTCATGAATATAATGAAGTCATCAATGTAGATGACCAATACCTTATACATATCATCAAAGATGTCATTCATCATCTGTTGAAATGTTGGCAGGAAAGTGGTTATTCCAAAATACATCACTGTGGGCTTGTATGCTCCCATCAGAGTCATGAAGGCACCCTTCCATTTGTCACCTTCCTTGATCTGTACATTGTTGTAACCCCATTGAAGATCCAGGATCATGAACATATTAGCACCTTTCAGTTGATTAATCAATGTTGAGATCAGAGGAAGTGGGTAGGTGTTACGAACGCTACTCTTATTAACCCCTATCATAGACTTATTCGTTTTACTTTCACTTTGTTTTTCCTTATCTTATCTTATCTCTACAGCACGTGACCCTGGGAACCTTTGTTCTTTCTCACCCTTTGTAGGGTCACGGCTTTCACACAACGTCACGATCGTCACGCCGTTGATCGGTCACGCATGCCTATAGCGCATGTCGCCCCTATCCGATCGCATAACATATGGCCCGCTCGTATACGATCGCTCGGGCCTCTTCCATTCTGATGCCTGGCGCATCAGGTATGTTTTCCATTACCGCTCACTGCCTTTATGATCCATGCAGCAGTAGCACCGTTACCATATGTTATATCGCAGATTTCGTCACAACATGTATAAACCCCTAAGTAGTATATAAAGGCCTAAGTCGCCGCCAGAGAACTCCAGTCTAGTTCTCTTGGTGTTCTCCCCAGAGCCCCTTCATTGAGAGCAAGGACCCAGTAGTACTTATTAGTACTTTCCTTTTCTTTTTCCTTTTCGCACTTTCAGAGCAGACCCCGTATTGGGTTTGGCTTTGGGTGTTTCAGTAGGTATTCTTGATCATTCCTTTGTTTAGATACCAGTAGTCCATAATGAGTCTCTTCTTCCCATCCTTTTTGGGAATAAAGAACATCAGTGCCATTTGTAGAGACTTAGAAGGTCTGATGTATTCCTTCTTGGTTTCCTTTTCCACAAATGTTCATACCTGCTCCATTTCTTTGTCGAAGAGCAGTATTACCTGACCTTTCTTCAGCACAAAGTCTGGCTTTAAGTCAATCCCATGATCTCATGGTTTCCTTTCTGATAATCATTCTGACTCCTTTTCTGAGAAGACATCGAGAAGATCATGGTACATCTTGGGCACCTTCTCAGCTAATCCCTCTTCAAATTGTGAAGCCTTCATTCATACATGTTTGGACTTGGGGGAGGGCTCACTTTTAGAATTGGGTTCACCACACTTTGGTAATGGCCAATAGTCAGAAACCACAGCTAATAGTGATAGTGGACTTAGTGGTCCACATGCTGGTCTAGGTGTGGGGAAATCCACAGATGAACTCTGTGGGGTGGGAATAATGTTTTGATATTGCTCTGGACTGATAGGTACAGAGCATGGTATATCCATTTGATGTGGCTTCAGCAAAGAGGACCTTGAGGCTTCTTTTTCAGGGATCCCATACCCTGAAGATGTGATTGGACTAGCAGGATGAACCTCATCCATAAGATCATCAGCTGGCTCTTCAGGCCATATCATGGGAATAAATTCCGTGGTGCCAAACTCATTGTCCTTGACTCCCTTCCAGTTCTTCCTAACTCAAGGCATCCGCTTTAGTGCAGAACACAACAGGGGCTTTCTTTCTAAGCCAACTGGGCCAACCCTGATGACATCACAATGCCTGGTGCATCATGGAAATGCCATGGTCTTTCAGACCTAGTCCACCTATGGATTATGCCAGTATAGCCAATCATACCCTATGATCATGTGGTGTGATCCTATTTTGGATATGTAGGCCTCTATTTTTTCTGCATGCCTGGCTATCTCAGCCAGAAGGTAGACTTTCCATGTGACTTGTCTGATTAGTCCAGTAGTCCTGCCCGCGTTCTGAACCCTAATGGGTTCTGATAATCTTACCGTGGAGATACCTTGGCATGTTATATATGCCTCATCAATAAAAGTATGAGAGGCTCCTGAATCAAGAAGCACCACAAATTGATGAATGAAAGACCAGTTTCCTTTGTCATCCTGGTGTTGAAGTGCTACCTCAACATTCATTTCTCCTCCAAGCTCCATCTTGCCTGAATAGAGAGTGTGGAAAGTCATACAAGGGGTTTCTTCCTTAGGGGGTTCTGCTTCTTTATTTAAGCAAGAATTAAGCACACTATTTTTGGATTCCTGTGCCACACTTTTGGTTAAAGCCACTCATTGGAAATTGGTAATGTTACATGAAGAAGAGATATCTGTATCTAAGAGATCAAAGCACATGCACTGCTGATCCCTATCTACTGCCCTAATGCTAGACAATCTTACAGATCCACTAAGTTTCCTTCGCTCTGAGGCACCCTCTTCATCCCAGAGCATTCTGCTTTTAAAGAATTGCAGGCCAAGTTGTAGGCCTTGGCTTCAAACTTGTTATGATAGAAGGCCTTGGCCTCCTTCAATATCTAGGGCTCTGCAGCCTGGGCAGCCAGAGACATGCCTTCCTGTGTGTAATAGAGGAGGGCCTTTACTGGGCCTGTATATTAGTTCCTTGTTTTAGCTGGGTGTCTGGCTCCTTGTTTCCCCTTTGGGCAAAACCATGAGATACTGTATGCTCTTGTTCATTACAATTACAGCAGGTGCCTGCAAAGGACCTCCATGCCTGCTGCACACTAATGTCCATGGGTGCTCCTCAACCCAGCTGCACACCCACTGCTATAAAGCATACAGGAAGTAGTACATGGGGAGGGGCAAAATACCTCTGAGATTGTTGAAACAGTGTGAACACTGACTGAGCTGGTGCCTGCTCAATTTCTATTTCCTCAAAGCATCTACCAGTATATTGGTATGCTTCCATGAGGTGTGTGAATGAATCACTTTTGCCTCCTTGTAATTTGACATGGACATAGATTCACTGATTGACGGCCTTCTTGAGAGCCTCATTGCTAAATGTGGGGTCAAGCCCTGCTTCATCATTCAAAATAGTAAACTCCTGTAAAAACTGGTCCACTGGTTTTCCATCCTGGCACAAGGCTAATAGCTTGCACAGTGCTTCATGTAGCAGAACATTGACCTGAAAGTAATTTTTTATATCTTGCCGTAGCAGTGCCCAAGAGGACCAGCATGCTATGCCTGTGGCTCTGATGGGGTTTCCATCTGCATTGAACTCTTCTTCTTCATCTCATTTCAAATATCACTCCAGATATATCTGAGCAAATCCTTTGGCCTTCTTTTCAAACCTAGATAAGATGGTGGCAGTGTGGAGCTTATTGTTTCTCCATTCCTGCTCACCGATCCATAATCTTAGCTTGACCCACCAAACCTGGAAGGAGGTGTGATTGCCATCCCACTTCTTAGGATCTAAAACATGTTTCATTACCACATTCTTTTCTGACTCCAAATGAAACTCCTTTATTCAGCAAAGAAGCTCATCCAGATCAACACACAATGAATACAAGGAACCTTCATAACCTGACATCTTGTCACACTTAAACTCCAATTTCTTCTAACAGCATATGAAGTCCATTTGACTGTGGCCAACATTGAGCACTTGTAGCTCAGTAATGACCTGCTATAAAATCCTGTAAAAAATCCTCTGTTCTCCAGCAGCCTACAAAGTCCAGCTGTAAATCAAAACTCTTTTCCTCTTGAATATGGCAAAGTGTGCACAAGGACAATACCAGGGAGATGTTCTTTAATGCATAGTAAGACATCACAGGTGATCTTGTGAACCTGTCTCCACCAGTGTAGGAGAAGCATGGAGTGTTAGACCTCAACACACAATGGGGGGTGGTGCACTATCCCCAAGAGCAATGTTATCCTTATTTGGTATGCTGGATGAGTGTATAAACAAAGATTTGCCTGGTCTTTTACCAGCTCATTATACTCTGAGATGAGTGCACAGTGGGGGAAAAATAGAGGATCACTAGACTCAATGGATGAGAATAGATGCAACAATCTTGATGGATGAGATTTACTGCTTAACCCTACAGTCCAGGTAGTGTAATGGCAGTTGAATCCAAGTGTTACAGACTTGCATACATGAAGGCTCCATAGGCACTAGCTGGACACAAACAACCACTTGCAGCCCACACTAAGGCTGGCAAAGGATAGAGGAGTGGAGGAAGTTGAGTAGAAAACTTAACCTTTGCACTCGGAGTGTGTACAAAGGCAAATGGATTCAACTGAGGAGTTATTCCCCAGTATCAACTACCTTATATACATTGGCCCTGCTCGCACAGACCGGGCTGTACTGGGCAAGGGTAACTATTCTAAGTAAAGCCCTTGATCCAGGGTGAAGGTCGGCATCCCAGAAAACTGAAAAGTGATCTGCCAAAACAAGATATGAGTTGTGAGATAAGGTGTGAGCATCACATCACAATAGCCCCTGAGTAACAGGCTAGTGATCACATGATCACGACTAATCAAGTCATGTGACATCTGTTCTCATGGTCACATGATCCTGATCACATGAGGCCACAACTAGAGAAGTGAAGGTAATGAGCATAGGTAGTGTTACGTGGGCGTAACTCCTATGTCCCTTGTCACGTTGCGGGTGACCTCAGTGGGATCAACAATACACGGGTGGCGTTCCCGGGACGGCTCCAGTGACACTAGTGGGCTGTTACCACTTAGACACGAGCAAAGGGTGGTAGCGATATGGCGGTTGCTCCTACTTCTGTCCAGTAACTCTACAATACCCCGAGGGCAGTATTGTGATATGGATCAGATAGTCTTCCTCCTCTGAGGGGACGGGCTTCTAACGACAAGAGGTGGGCTAGATACCACTTAGTCACGAGCGAGGACCTT